>JACGTP010000007.1:827243-900299 GCA_023678845.1 Mischocyttarus mexicanus | reverse complement strand
TATATATATATATACACGCAATACAAGGAAAAAAAAGCCAAGGCTTGAAAAAAAGGAAGGCTTCTCTCTAAAGATTTCGCACATTTTGAGTTGACTGCCTGCAGGGGAGGAGGGGATTATGATCGCTCTGATAAAATAAAAAAAAGGATAGCGTGTCTTACGCAGATCGCCTCGAGTCCCCATAACCACCACGGGAGTCACCATAGCGCCACTGGTCACTACCCCTAGGTGTCCCCCGGGCCCTCTCTACAGTAATTCTGTAACAAGACACATTGGATATGCTTACTTGTCTCTCCAGGAGCGTGAGCGTCCGTAGCCACGGTCGCCTCGCCTCCCTGAAACACCCCGTGCTATCTCCACCGCCACTCTGAAACACACCCAACAAAACCCCGCCTAAGTCCTCAACTAATTCTTACTCTAAAGGCTGCTTCCTTCCTTCCTTCCTTCATTTTCTTTCCAATTCCTCAGCCTTCTTTAGAAATCCGTTCAATTATAATCCACCTTTTTTCCCATTTTTCTTTCTCTATCGTCCAGTCTCTGAGGCGCTGTCCCCTTTCAAGGTTCTCTCCGTTCTCCTATAATCTAACTTGCTTTTTCTTCTAATGCAACTTACGGCCGATCTAAATTCTTTATTTATTTATTTCTTTTCTTTTTAAATTACAAAATGAGCTTTCTCGTAATTAATCGTGATCCTATTTGATCATATAACAACAATTCTATATAATGCCTCTAAAATCCTTGAACTTTTTATTTTCTTTCTTTTTCCCAAACACCATTAATTCTTATTTTCTTTTAGGATCACAAAGAAATTATGAAAAAGCATATATCTCTAAACACATGTGGTGTCTTAATCTATGTTCGGTCTGTTCTATTCAAATCATGCGATATTATGCATTACTCAAAGGCTGATGCATGTAGGAAGAACTTTATAATCGGGGAATTGATGGAAGTTTTTCAAAATGGCGGCAAAACACATCGGCTTTTAAGATGCACTCTTATTATGGAATAAATCCAATTAATAAGTTGGAGGACAGACGCCGTTTACTGAAGACGTAAGCTTACAAGCAAAAAATCGTCCAATGAGACAAAACAATTACAATTATATTTATATCTAGATTTAGCATTTTATGTAGAAGCAATAGCATATACGTTATCTCTTTTTTTTTATACATAAATATCTTTATTTAATTATTAAGGAATTTTCTTGTTTTTTTCTTTCTTTAAATTAACTTCATTTTTATCATTTAATCATTTAATGCCATTGCTTCTTAACATGAATTCATCTATCTTGGAACTACAACATTAGCATAAGAATTTAGCATTAATTTTATACGATCAAGTTCATACTCTTATTACATTTAAAGTAAATTTTATAGAAATATTATTGAAAATGTTTGATAACTATTTAAAATGTACATATACAAATGTTATCAATTTTAAAATAAATACTAATGGTGTAGTTGTTTATATAGAAAATACATATATTATCATAAATATAATAAGATGTAACTTAAATAATATTGATTATATAATAAATTTAATAAGAAAATGTAATAAATCAATGATGATTATTAATAATTTAACTTATAAAAAAAAAAAATATTAAAAACTGTATTATTTATATATAATTATTAGTCTTAAAAAATGATTTTCAAATATAAGAGCCTCAAAAATTATATTAGAAAAAAAGATATATATAAAAAAAAAAGAAGAAGAAACAATTCACTCGTGCAAATTGTTCACTTTTCATCTCTAAATTATAATTGATTTAAATTCATCGTGCTTGTTTTTTTTTTAAGTACATTCATTTAAAAGAAATTACTATGATAAGTCTATTACCTTTCTCCTAACAGCTCTTTTCCATTCAGTTCATATACAGCATCATCAGCATCCCTGTAGTCGTCAAATTCCTGCGAACAAGTTATATTTATTGATAATGACTAATACAACGTTATCCTCTTCGCATTTCAAGATTGCATAATTTAGTGAAATTAAATACTTGCAATATATAGTTCTTATTTGAAATTAATTAACGAGAACATTATTATTATTATTATTATTATTATTATTATTATTTACATCCGTATTTTATAAATATAATTCTAAAAAAATGTTCAAATTCAAATTCTAATTATTAGAATACTTTAAATTTGAAATTAACTATTATAGAAATTTGTAAAAGATTTGAGCTTATTTTTAGCTTCTTCTTCATCTTTCTATCAATAACTTACAAACTCTTTGCAGAATAATCGACGAAAAGTCTTCCACTCCACTAAACAGCCATAGTGCAGTGCTCGGGACTCAGGTCAGGTCTCATCAACTCAGACAACTGAGTTATAATTATAACTTAACACATTAAACTCTTTTTGGTCCAGAAAATTATATAAACTCAAAATAAGAACAAGAATAAAAATAAAATAAATAAATAAATAAAAACAATAGAATATTAAAATAAATATACTTTGACGCAAACAAATCCTATTTAATTGCTATAAATATTTATATCTATAAAATTTAATAGAGTATATTTGAAATGTTAAATATTAGAACATAAAAAGGAAAATGAAATGAAATAATTTAATTAAATAACATCATACAAAAATTAAATAATTAATTTAAACATAAATATTATTTGGACCAAACTGAGCAACAAAGTGCAAGAATTTCTATGTTTTACTTGATGTGTGTACTTACAACAAAACCGTAACCATTCTTGATTAGGACATCCCGGAAACGACCGTAGCCTCTGAAAAATCTCTCAAGGTCTCTTTCCCTGGTACCGTATGGAAGTCCTCCAACATAGACTCTTGTCCCTACCATACTGTAAAAAAAACAATTGTACCTCATTAGACTTACCACAAAGGCAAATCCATTCTTCATAGCGACCTCCTTGATTCTACCATATTTCCGGAAGAACTTCTCAAGGTCGCGCTCTCTCACCCGGTATGTTAATCCACCAACGAATACTCGGGTGCTCATTCTTAAAGGAAAATATAAAAACACCATACATAACAGGCTTCTTTTAAAACCTGCTATTTATTTGAAATACAAAGACTGTAAAAGTATCTCTTTTCTTATTTTTTTCCTTTAAAATTATTTCGTTCAGTTCTAACTTAGAAGTGCAAACTGTTATTTTCATATGATGCTTTTAAAAATTAAGCACCCTAATTTCTTAATTTCAGTATCCTACCTTACTGAATTTGTCGAACAGGTCTCTCACTTAACAAACATAGTCTCCATTTGCTTTATACACAAGTTACAAACTTGTTTACACTAAAGAAGTACAGACACACACTACAGAAAAGTTATTCACAAAGCAATTTATAATATACGACGATACAAATATATATGTATATATATACAGGGTGGTCCACACAACGTGTACACCGTTATAACTTCCAAAATAGGCGTTGCACGAAAAAATTGTAAATACAAAAGTTACACGATTTGAAAGAGTATAATATGTAATGCGTTAATTTTTTTTATAGGTGGAAGTGTTTCGAAGATTTATAGGGAAACTTTGTTTTTTTAAACAGAATACTATATTTTTTATGTAAATAATTTTTTAAATAAAATTTTATAATAATTCAATAATCTCATATTCTGTGAAATATCTGCAGAAAAACCAACTAATTAACCTCATAAGCAATAAAATAAACGGAGCCTATTCAAAACTTTTATCGTCACCCATATATGAGTGATGTGATAGTCAACATAATAAGAAAACAAATTTGTCCTGAAAATTTTCGATACATTTCTACCTATATAAAAAAAAAATATTAACGCACAACATAGTATGTATCCCCTCTTTCAAACCATGTAACTTTTGAATTTAAAATTTTTTCGTGCAACGCATATTTTGGGAATTACAACGGTGCATACGTTGCGTTGACCATCCTGTATATATATATACGTATAAAATGATTTTTATACCAGTTTGCAAATAAACATGTTATGTATGTGCTATTTTATTATATATATATATCGCATTCCCCATAAAACTCGGTATATATTGATGAGAGCAAATATATTTTTATCGAGTATAAAAGTAAATAATGTTTAAGTACTTATATGTGCTTGATCATTGTTTACTTATACACTCTTGTTCGATATATGTTCTAATTGGTCGATGAAAAAAAGATTAGGCGGGAGAACGCAAGTACCGTTAATCAAGTTAACGTACGCAGTGGTAGTAGTACTGTAGTAGTAGTAGTAGTAGTAGTACTTTCAACGTAACGGTACATAATCTCGTTTCTCTTTCTTCGATACTAGAATTATTATACACATATGTATCTCTATGTTAATATACAGATACAAACGATATATCACAAGTTATACATAAGAAATCATATTAAAATGTTTAACAAATAATCAAAATGTACAAAAATTCCAGAAAGAGTAAACAGAACATTAATTGGGTCTTAGAATTAAACTTACTGCAATCATGGCTACGAAGAAAAAAATTTACTATAATAAAATAAAAAAAAAAAAAAAAAGCAAAAAAATGAAAGCAAAAAAAAATTTTATCGCGCGTTGCTTTAGACAAGATAAAAGAAAAAAAAATTATTGATAAATTAAATTTCGATGCTAGCCAATAAAGTATTAATCCAATCTAACAAAAAAAATCTATATATATACTTTAACGATATTAGTAATAGAATAAATTATCGGAAAATGCAATAGTTTAAGAGGCAAGAAGACTACTAATAGCTGCTATGTATATTGGCGAGCATAAGGTCGAAATAATTAATACGACTCGTCTGTTATATTAATTTGTAATATTATACGTTTAATAGAATATAAATATTTGTTAATTTACCTGAATATTAATGTAATAAACTATTGTTTTCTAACACGGATGTCAACAAGATTTTACGATAGAACCTCCACTGAATTCACAGGAACAAGTAATGATCGGCGTCTAGTGCTAGACGGTTCGTTGTAACAACGGAAACAAAACGGGGTTCTCACAACGGAAAACGAAGCTACACCCAATCGTTAGCCTCGATGACAGACGCCTACATCCGGTTAACGATATAATTAGCGCTATTTTTTTCTATCTTGATATTCAAATATAATAATAAACTAATTGAAAAATAACAATGTATATTATTATTGTTTATTATGAAATTAAATATTGTATATAAAAATATTCGAACTTTTATTTAATTCGAATTAATTCCTGTATTCGATACTGCGCCATATGATTGAATATGCTTTCTTCCTATTGGAAGATTAATTAATTTTCTATTATTTAATACTTGTATATATATATACATATGTACATATATTTTTTTCTTTATTTTATTTTATTAATTATTATTATTTTATTATACGAAGAATATGGAAAGAAAAAATAACTTGTTGTCTCGTATGAATAGGAAAATGTATGCAACGTTGAAAAACATACGTAGTATGAAATTGGCGCGAAATTCAAATTATAGAAAGTTTAAAATGAAATGAAAATGAAAGTTAGAATATATTAGGACAATATATTTAAAAAAAATATATCCAACATGTTTAAATCATATATTAATAAAATTCAATAAAGTTTACAACATTGATCAAGATAAAAAGAATATTGAAATACGATAATGTAGAGTATTGCCACTCAAGTATAAAAAAGATGGCTATAGAGGTCGGTAAGGTATACTACATGTTTTTTGAAAGATCGTTTCATAGTGAAGTTATAGTATATCTAATGAAGAATCATTATTTATTGTCAATATTATATAATATCATCGACTTTCATATGAAAGTGTATGATAAATGATAAAAAAATGTAACACTTTGGTAAAAGCTTCTATGGCATTTTTACCAAATCTGTATAACAGTTTGTCTATGGTCAAAGAATCACGGACATGTCGATTAAATTAGCGCCATCTACTGAAAACAAAAATGGTGGCTAACAATATGCCCTATCCCTGCCCTGGTTTTATGGCACGGCAAATGTCTGCGTTCTCTAGGCTTCTTTCTATTATGCATTTCCCTTCAACCAATATATCCAATTTTAATGTGAAGAAGGGGAATCATTACCTTGCTGTTGATTCTATATCACGTGTGAAATAAACGAAGCTCTTCTAACCAAACAGAAGGTGATCCAAAACTATCGAATATTTCGCAAAATTATAACCGCATCTATGCAATTCGTCATGTCATTCGCCTTATATAATGAAATTAGCGATATACGATCTCATGTGCGTAAACTTTACGCTTTTAATATGTTCTGTCCATTACAGGAAATTACTAAAATACGTGTAACGTTGTGGCAATACAGTAAGGGGTAAACGCATTGTTGTTTCTTCTTAAAGCAAAACGGAAAAAGAAATCTTATTTTGCTACATGAATCTACAACTTATCTATATTTTTTATGGCTACCAAAAATGCTATGATGCAGAATAATCAATAGTACTTATATTATGTTATATTATATATATATATATTTAAATACTAAATAATTACAGAGTTTCGTATAGGATTTGTACAGAAAATTATATGTGCATACAAATTAGATAAAATATTTATGTTATTTCTCGTTACTTTTTTCTATATCTTGCTTCTCAAGAAATGTTAAAAATCTAATTGTATGTTTAGTTATTTATATGGTCAACGATATTTCATATATGTATTTATTTAATTAAGTCTATTGTGTTTCTAAATGTATTCACATATAATTTTAGTTTTATGAAAGAAATGTATGAAGTATTAATATTTCATTATCTCTAACAAGTTGTATTATTATCATAGAACATTGGATTTTATACGAATTGGTAATGACAGATAGAACGGGTACAATGAGACTAGAAGCTGAAATGGCTGCTCCGTTGCATTTGCAAAGATTAGAACGTAGCTTGAATGTTCAGCCATTCTTAAGACAAATTAATAATTTGTTTCAAGAGCATGCTAGGTATTATTATATTTCTTCAATCTATGTCTATAATATAAGAATGTTATGTATTTATTATTTTATTATTTTATTACAGTGAAGATGACAAGTCTATGTCTTCTGATTCTTCTGATGGATCAGATGCTTACCTTGACGATGTATTGACAAGGAAAGAAGGTATTCTTAATTTAAAAAATAGTTATAATTAATTAATAATTTTAATATTTGACGTTTAACTTAAAAACTGTTTTTAGAAGAACGGATCAATAAATTAAGACTGTATAATATGTCAAACGTGGGTGAAGAAAGAAGGTGGTTGCAAGATTTATTGTTGAGCGATTCAGAAAGTTCAGCATCTGGTTCTGATACTGATGGTCCTATCACCGAAGAAGATTTTAAAGAAATGCTTAAATTCCACATATTACGTAAAAAATGTCAAGGACGTTTTTATCAAAAACCTGAAGTAAGATTTGAAATGAGTAATGTTATAATATATTGAATGATGACAGTGAAATGATTTACTTTATTTTAGAATATACAATATCAATATTATAGTGCCGGTCTATTATCCAGTTATGATAGATTTTTAGAACATCAAAAGTTAATAGTTGGTAACAAAAAGAAGAAAGATAAGAAACCAGAGAAAAAAGTTATGAAAATAAAAAAAGAAAAAATTCCTCGACATAGACAATCCGAAAATTATCATGTATGCACAATCTGTTATTTATTTTGTTCTAAATTTTATGAAATTGTTTATTCTATAATAATTTATAAATTATTTAGGAAGGTGAGTATATGGATGAAGAGTGGGATCGTACAATACCTAAAGAGGAAGAATTAGATGAAGCAGATTTGGAAGCAATAATGCGACATCAGCCTCGTCAAAGAGGCCGAAAAAAGCACAATAATAAAAGTCCCGAGGTAATGGCAATTAGAAGAAGAAAAATTTGGGTTATGATGTCTAAAAAAGAACTTGGGAAAGTGCAAAGAGCAAAAATTAATAATCATAAAGAAATGTTAATAAGTTGTAAAAAAGTAGCTCAACATTGTATGAAACATTGGAGACAAAAAGCAATGCAGGTATAAAATAATTTATCTTTTTATTACGCATTGTTATTTTTATATTGTTATCTTATGTAGAATCATTTTACAGTCACAAAAAAATATGAAAGAAACTATTTGGAGAGCTAAAAGGTTGACAAGGGAAATGCAGTCTTTTTGGAAACGATATGATCGTGTTGAACGAGAAACTAGAAGAAGATTAGAAAAAGAAGCAGAAGAACAACGTAAAATGGATGTTGAACTTATAGAGGTGATATATAAATATAATTGATTAATCTCTGTTTTTAAATATGAAATGATTAATAATATTTATTTTGCAACAGGCTAAGCGCCAACAAAGAAAATTAAATTTTCTTATTACTCAAACTGAACTTTATGCTCACTTTATGTCAAAAAAAGTAGGAAAAGCTTCTCCAGAAGAACAGCTCAGAATTTTAAATCAATTAGACGAAGAGAAAAATCCTAGGCTTGTTGGAATAGATGACTATGATAGGTATATATCGTTTAATAATTATTTTAATAAAAACAGAAATATATTTTTAATTTGTTAATTTTCTTTGATTTTAAAAATACAGCGAAGTCATGAAACAGAAAGCAAAGAAAAATGCTACTGAGGCATTTGATAATGAAAAAGCTAGAACAAAACAATTTGATACAGCAGCTGCATCCCAAGAACTACGGCTTAGTGATACACCTGAAAATTTAGAACATCCTCAACCTTCTATTTTTAAAGGAAATCTTAAAGGTTATCAATTGAAAGGAATGAATTGGCTAGCCAATTTATACGACCAGGTCTGTTTCACGTTAAGTTAAGATATACAAATATCGGCATCCTTGAGAACCACTATAGCAGCATATTGTAGCTAAGAGATTAAATTATTAAAAAATTTTCTTTGTAGGGAATCAGTGGAATTCTGGCCGATGAAATGGGATTGGGCAAAACTGTTCAATCTATAGCTTTTTTGTGTCACGTTGCTGAAAGATATTGTGAGTACATTTAAAATAAAAATTAAGAATTGTATATTTCCTCTAATGTGTAAATAAATTGAAAATAATAATAATAATAATAATTTACAGCTGTATGGGGTCCATTTTTGATTATATCACCGGCTTCTACTTTGCATAATTGGCAACAAGAAATGGCAAGATTCGTACCAGTTTTTAAAGTTGTACCATATTGGGGAAATCCACAAGAACGTAAAATTTTAAGACAATTTTGGGATACTAAGGATTTACATACAAAAGAAGCATCATTTCATGTAGTAATAACAAGTTATCAATTGGTTATTACTGATTATAAGTATTTTAATAGAATAAAATGGCAGTATATGATCTTGGACGAAGCACAAGCAATAAAAAGCACTAGCAGGTATGCTGTAGTGAGTTATAGAGGTTTAAAAAGTATAAGAAAAATATCAAAAACTTAATAATTTATTATACTGTGCGTACTTTTCTTTTTTTGCAGTATGAGATGGAAATTGTTACTTGGATTTAGTTGCCGTAATAGATTACTGTTAAGCGGTACACCTATACAAAATAGTATGGCTGAATTATGGGCTTTATTACATTTTATAATGCCGACTTTATTTGATTCTCATGACGAGTTTAACGAATGGTTTTCCAAAGACATCGAAAGTCATGCTGAAAATAAAACTGGAATTGATGAAAGTAAGTTCCCTCGTTATTTCAATATAATAAAATTACTATTAAAAATTAACATTTGTAGTCGATGTTTAATAAATAGTTTTCTTTTTACGTTTTTATTAATTAGAGCATTTATCAAGATTACACATGATCTTAAAGCCTTTTATGTTACGAAGAATTAAAAAAGATGTTGAAAATGAGTTATCCGATAAAATAGAAGTAATGGTATATTGTCCGTTAACAACACGTCAGAAATTACTTTATTCAGGTATGCATTTATTTTTTTTTATATTATTTCGTGTATATATAAATTCACTTTATAATGATATATTATTTCTAATTTATACAGCATTGAAGAAGAAAATTCGTATTGAGGATTTACTTCATTACACAGTTGGTGGCGGTGATGCTGCTCCAAACGACAAAAATTTTACTTCCAATCTAATGAATCTAGTCATGCAATTTCGTAAAGTAGGTACACTGTGAGAATTGATTATATATTAGTCACTCATTTGTTAAATCGATTAACTCCATAAAACAAAAAGTAGAAGAAATTAATACAGTAAATATACATTGTCATATTATGATTATTATTGAACGACCATAAGAATTGTTTTCATTTAGTGATGTTAAACCTAATTATTAAGAAAAGAGAGAAATTTATTTTGAATATTAAAAGTTGAGTATTGGTCAAGTGTTTTAATAATAGAATTTTAATTTATTTTTAAAGTTGAGTTAATCGCTTCGTCTTATGAATGGCTTATATTATCATGAAAATTAAATTAAAATCTTATTAAAATATATTTCAGGTCTGTAATCACCCTGAACTTTTTGAACGCAGAGATGCTAAATCTCCGTTTTTTATGAGTACACAGTTTTTTGAAATGCCAGCATTATTATATATAGAAGGACTGTTGCATCTTGCTTTACCATCCAAAAATCACTTATTGTACAATAAATTGTTTATATTTGCTACCGCGTATATTCACAAAGCACTTCACGGAGAAAATCAAAATGGTTTACACGGAAATATTTTCTCATTCAGCAGATTTATTAATTTATCCCCAATGGAATTAAATCAAATATTTATAACTGGTATTATATTTAGGTATGTTAATTCTTTTCTGTTTAATCTAATAACAATTTTGATTAATAGGTTTCTAACAAATATATTGATTACTTTATTATAATATATTCATGTGAATAGATTATGTCTTACAATGATTATGGAAAAAAAAATGAGAATGATACGATACTGGAACGATTGGTATGTGGATGATAGACCAATAACACCTAAGGAACAAATGCTATTATTACCTAGAAAAATTGAAACATCATCGCAAACTATTAGTGATATCATTTTTACGGAAAAAAATACTTGAAGGAGAAGGTTTATATACACATACTACTCATACTATACATTCAATGCCAGAAACAGTTGCTCATAGAATATTGCGTAGTAGTAAGAAAACTGCTATACAAATGTTAAAAGTAGGTATATTAAAATATTGCTAAATTATCTTATCTTATTGTATCTTATCTTGTTGTTATTTGATCATAGAAGGGAGTATCCTCTACAAAAAACAGAACAAGGAGAAGAGACAAAATTAACATTGTTACCTGAACATCCTCATCTTCCTCGTCCTTCAATTTTTAGATTCTGTCAGCAAACAACCATCCCTGCTTTTGTCCATGACAATTATCCCAAGGTTAGATATATACATTTTTCTAACATATATATTAGGGGGACCGTAAAGCAATGTCGTTATTTAGTTTTCTTTGGCACGACTTGGAAGTAGAGACTCTGATTAACTGATAAATGATAAACAAATATTGATATGCTCAGAAACGACATTACTTTCTGGTCCACCTAGTATATATAGTTAGCTATATATTAATTATAAAATATCTTATTTCTGTTATATATATGTATTTATGGTTACAGATTCAAGCGAATCCTCGTAAGTTGTATGTTAGCAATAGTTCTGCTGCATGTGCATGGAGAAGGCACGAAGATTGTGGTGGACCGTTTGGCCAATCTTTAATATGGTTTGGTTACGAAAGAGCAATTTCTCTTTCTGAATCACAAGATAATGTAAATATGCGCTTAAGACACAGAACATCTACATTCTCGTATGAGCCACTTGGTGGATTATCCGCATGTGAACCAATAAATGGATGGTCTAATATTATTGTGCCAGGCATGTATATATGTTAAAGATATTTGTTTATATATATATATGTAAGTAATAAAATAAGTTTTAATTTGAAAATAAACATTCTCTTACATAATGTATAATCCGTTTTAGACAAACAAACCTTAGTGACAGATGCAGGAAAACTTTCTGTTCTTGATAGTCTTCTTCGACGATTAAAAGAACAAGGTCATCGCGTTCTTATATATTCTCAAATGACAAAGATGATTGATCTGCTAGAGGTAGAATGAACAAAAATTTCATTTTTGGAATATTTAATTAATCTAATTATAATAATAAATTAATGAAATTTTAATTTTGTAGGAATACATGTATCATAGGAAGCATACGTTCATGCGATTAGACGGTTCGTCAAAAATTTCGGATCGTCGCGATATGGTTGCAGATTTTCAAAAAAGGTAAACTAAAAAATAGTTCTCAAAATCGATAATATTTTTAATTCAAAGCAACAAAAAAAGTTATATTTTATTTTTTTACGTTTATATTTTCAGAGCAGATATATTCGTTTTTCTTTTGAGTACCAGAGCTGGTGGTCTTGGAATTAATCTTACCGCTGCAGATACGGTATGATTATTTCTCTCTTCTACAACTTTTTACAATATTTTTAAAAGTAACTTTTTCTTTTTTAAGTTCTTATTAACACGATATTATATTACAGGTAATATTTTATGATAGTGATTGGAATCCGACAGTAGATCAACAAGCCATGGATCGTGCTCACAGATTAGGACAGACTAAGCAAGTTACTGTTTATCGATTAATTTGTAAAGGAACTATCGAAGAAAGGATATTACAAAGGGCACGTGAAAAGAGTGAGGTGTGTCTGATAGATTAATGGATTGATATTGTACTGTTGGTATATATATATATATATATTTCTTTCTAACATACGTTTTCTTAAAGATACAACGTATGGTAATAAGTGGAGGGAACTTTAAGCCAGATACTTTAAAACCTANAAAACTGGAATTGATGAAAGTAAGTTCCCTCGTTATTTCAATATAATAAAATTACTATTAAAAATTAACATTTGTAGTCGATGTTTAATAAATAGTTTTCTTTTTACGTTTTTATTAATTAGAGCATTTATCAAGATTACACATGATCTTAAAGCCTTTTATGTTACGAAGAATTAAAAAAGATGTTGAAAATGAGTTATCCGATAAAATAGAAGTAATGGTATATTGTCCGTTAACAACACGTCAGAAATTACTTTATTCAGGTATGCATTTATTTTTTTTTATATTATTTCGTGTATATATAAATTCACTTTATAATGATATATTATTTCTAATTTATACAGCATTGAAGAAGAAAATTCGTATTGAGGATTTACTTCATTACACAGTTGGTGGCGGTGATGCTGCTCCAAACGACAAAAATTTTACTTCCAATCTAATGAATCTAGTCATGCAATTTCGTAAAGTAGGTACACTGTGAGAATTGATTATATATTAGTCACTCATTTGTTAAATCGATTAACTCCATAAAACAAAAAGTAGAAGAAATTAATACAGTAAATATACATTGTCATATTATGATTATTATTGAACGACCATAAGAATTGTTTTCATTTAGTGATGTTAAACCTAATTATTAAGAAAAGAGAGAAATTTATTTTAAATATTAAAAGTTAAGTATTGGTCAAGTGTTTTAATAATAGAATTTTAATTTATTCTTAAAGTTGAGTTAATCGCTTCGTCTTATGAATGGCTTATATTATCATGAAAATTAAATTAAAATCTTATTAAAATATATTTCAGGTCTGTAATCACCCTGAACTTTTTGAACGCAGAGATGCTAAATCTCCGTTTTTTATGAGTACACAGTTTTTTGAAATGCCAGCATTATTATATATAGAAGGACTGTTGCATCTTGCTTTACCATCCAAAAATCACTTATTGTACAATAAATTGTTTATATTTGCTACCGCGTATATTCACAAAGCACTTCACGGAGAAAATCAAAATGGTTTACACGGAAATATTTTCTCATTCAGCAGATTTATTAATTTATCCCCAATGGAATTAAATCAAATATTTATAACTGGTATTATATTTAGGTATGTTAATTCTTTTTTGTTTAATCTAATAACAATTTTGATTAATAGGTTTCTAACAAATATATTGATTACTTTATTATAATATATTCATGTGAATAGATTATGTCTTACAATGATTATGGAAAAAAAAATGAGAATGATACGATACTGGAACGATTGGTATGTGGATGATAGACCAATAACACCTAAGGAACAAATGCTATTATTACCTAGAAAAATTGAAACATCATCGCAAACTATTAGTGATATCATTTTTACGGAAAAAATACTTGAAGGAGAAGGTTTATATACACATACTACTCATACTATACATTCAATGCCAGAAACAGTTGCTCATAGAATATTGCGTAGTAGTAAAAAAACTGCTATACAAATGTTAAAAGTAGGTATATTTAAATATTGCTAAATTATCTTATCTTATTGTATCTTATCTTATTGTTATTTGATCATAGAAGGGAGTATCCTCTACAAAAACAGAACAAGGAGAAGAGACAAAATTAACATTGTTACCTGAACATCCTCATCTTCCTCGTCCTTCAATTTTTAGATTCTGTCAGCAAACAACCATCCCTGCTTTTGTCCATGACAATTATCCCAAGGTTAGATATATACATTTTTCTAACATATATATTAGGGGGACCGTAAAGCAATGTCGTTATTTAGTTTTCTTTGGCACGACTTGGAAGTAGAGACTCTGATTAACTGATAAATGATAAACAAATATTGATATGCTCAGAAACGACATTACTTTCTGGTCCACCTAGTATATATAGTTAGCTATATATTAATTATAAAATATCTTATTTCTGTTATATATATGTATTTATGGTTACAGATTCAAGCGAATCCTCGTAAGTTGTATGTTAGCAATAGTTCTGCTGCATGTGCATGGAGAAGGCACGAAGATTGTGGTGGACCGTTTGGCCAATCTTTAATATGGTTTGGTTACGAAAGAGCAATTTCTCTTTCTGAATCACAAGATAATGTAAATATGCGCTTAAGACACAGAACATCTACATTCTCGTATGAGCCACTTGGTGGATTATCCGCATGTGAACCAATAAATGGATGGTCTAATATTATTGTGCCAGGCATGTATATATGTTAAAGATATTTGTTTATATATATATATGTAAGTAATAAAATAAGTTTTAATTTGAAAATAAACATTCTCTTACATAATGTATAATCCGTTTTAGACAAACAAACCTTAGTGACAGATGCAGGAAAACTTTCTGTTCTTGATAGTCTTCTTCGACGATTAAAAGAACAAGGTCATCGCGTTCTTATATATTCTCAAATGACAAAGATGATTGATCTGCTAGAGGTAGAATGAACAAAAATTTCATTTTTGGAATATTTAATTAATCTAATTATAATAATAAATTAATGAAATTTTAATTTTGTAGGAATACATGTATCATAGGAAGCATACGTTCATGCGATTAGACGGTTCGTCAAAAATTTCGGATCGTCGCGATATGGTTGCAGATTTTCAAAAAAGGTAAACTAAAAAATAGTTCTCAAAATCGATAATATTTTTAATTCGAAGCAACAAAAAAAGTTATATTTTTTTTTTTACGTTTATATTTTCAGAGCAGATATATTCGTTTTTCTTTTGAGTACCAGAGCTGGTGGTCTTGGAATTAATCTTACCGCTGCAGATACGGTATGATTATTTCTCTCTTCTACAACTTTTTACAATATTTTTAAAAGTAACTTTTTCTTTTTTAAGTTCTTATTAACACGATATTATATTACAGGTAATATTTTATGATAGTGATTGGAATCCGACAGTAGATCAACAAGCCATGGATCGTGCTCACAGATTAGGACAGACTAAGCAAGTTACTGTTTATCGATTAATTTGTAAAGGAACTATCGAAGAAAGGATATTACAAAGGGCACGTGAAAAGAGTGAGGTGTGTCTGATAGATTAATGGATTGATATTGTACTGTTGGTATATATATATATATATATATTTCTTTCTAACATACGTTTTCTTAAAGATACAACGTATGGTAATAAGTGGAGGGAACTTTAAGCCAGATACTTTAAAACCTAAGGAGGTGGTTTCACTTTTACTGGATGATGAGGAGATTGAAGCGAAATGTAAGTGGTATAATTAAAAGTTATGCATTTTTGCTATTGTTTTAACATTCATCATTGATTTTTTCGTTATTGTTATATATAACGAGTCACAAGAAAATATGTACTCCCACTATTAATTTAAAATAATTAATATATCAAAGTTCTTACACGTAGAAACAAATTTTGAAAGTTTGCAGTAAATATAAATTATTTAAAATTTAAACTGGGGATGTGGGTACGAATAGTCTTGTGACTTAATGTACATGTAGAAGAATTCTTTTCATTTATTTGATCTTAGTAATACATAGTATAAGTTAGGTCCCTCAACCTTTTTGGACACCCTGCACATATACGAATAGAAAGATATTTTACATAATGTATCGTCTGGATCTTTGAACGAAAAATAATGAACGAATAAATCGGGCGGAAGGGTGTTAACAATAGTATTATGCTCGTTAGGTTATGCTAATGCCTTAATAACGAATAATAATAAGAGAAGTAACGGAATGTGGTACATATTTACGTATATATATATATATATATAAGTTTGTATCCGTATATTTCAGATAGCCAACGGAGCGAGGAGAGAAAGCCGCACGTGGACGAGACTCGCCTTGAGTCGAACCTGCACCACAAGGAGAGGGACCGGAAGAGGAAGTTAACCGCGCTTCCGGTCAAGGTGAGACAGACACCCTTACATTATTATCGCCCGTACCTCTTCCCATTATATTTTCTTTCTCTTCCCAATCGCTTTTACGTATACAGTAGTATACCTTCTCCTTCATTTTTTTTTCTTCCTTTCTATGTGGTGCAATTATGCCCTATCTTTATAACATCCTTATCCTAATGATTTTGCTTAAAAGTCATTGATTTTCCCAGGATGATTCAAAGAAACAATGTTTAATGGATGCCAATGGTGATAAAATTGGCGATAATTTGCAAGTTAATTTGAACGACAGCAGTAAACAAATGACAAATTCAATACAAACGCATTATCAGAATAATCATCAAATCGATATCCCCGAAGATCACAGTGTTCCTGCTAGTCCAATTAAATCCGAGGTTTGTATTGCGAAATTAATTTTGAAATAAATATAGATATCCCCCTTTCCTTATTTCTTGTTAATAATACGAAATGAATTTTTCAACGTACTTAGGATGAAACGAGTAATGAAGGATTGGTCTTAGATTTTGACAATCCTATGATAGGATCTAACGTTGATTCGAGACAATCTTCCGTTAATCAGTTTGGAGAATCGACTAAATCTGCTCATCTTGATCATAATTTTGGTACGCTGAGTGGAAACGTTAGCGGAAGAATACGACCGAGTGTTCGTGGTACTAGTAAAAGAGGAAGACCAAGGGGTTCTCGAAGAGGTGGACCAGTTGGTGGAAAAGGAAGAGGCCTTTTTATGGTTCATTCGTCGTCTAAATCTACAGGCACATTGTCGCAATCATCTTCAGCAACTACTGGCGGTATATCTTCTCAGGGCGATCAATCTTTGCAGCATGGTAAGATTTTATATTTGTTTTAAAAGGAAGAAAGATATTAAATCATTACTTTTAACTTTTTTGGTACGAGCGCCGTATATACTCGGTATTCATTTTCGACCACGCCGAAATCACGTCTTTCGCTCAGAACGCCACGATAGTATTTTATGATGCAAGATTTCGTAGAAATTAATTTTCTATTTCGATGTTCAATGGTGCACTTTTTATTTTAAAGTATATTCTAATTAGCGGTAATATTCTAAATGCGTTAACTGTAAATTTTCATTCAACTTTAACAATTTAAGTATTTCAAATGCTCCGATTACCAATGACCACCGTGGCGGTTCATAAATGATCCAACGTGACAGTCAAAGTGTTAGCAACAATTTTTATTTAATTCTTAGTTTTTTTTAAATTTATTTTCGGATAGGCATCTCGTAGAGCAGAAATGTCACGGCAGAGTACTCGTACGGAAAGGGTTAAATATCCATTGACACATTTTGATGAGTATATTATTTATATCCGTAAAATATGATAATTTAAAGATCTAGAATTAACGATAAATGTATAATTATATAATCATATAAATTTACACAATTTAACACGCTTGAGATAAAAATCATAGTTACGTGAAAATCGCTTTTCGCGACGAGGCACCCTCGTTTTCAATGTAGGGGTTAATCCTTGGCTGACTCTTTTATACTCTATCAGTCCCTTTGCTTAAGTCCCCTTTTCTTTTACACTCTTTCTCTCTCTCTTCCCCCTTCTCCCTTTTCTCCTTCTCGTTCCTTCTTTTTCTCTTTTTCTTTCATCTCTTTTTCTCTCGCCCCTTTTATTTCCACACTTGGTCAGGTTCTCGTGGGATTTTGCAATGCACAGACGAAATAACGCCCATGGGCCCGTATTCTCGCGTATATATATATATCCCTCTTCAATAGAACTGTGGATCAACGAAATTCCCTCGCGAGCACATGTGCGCACAAGTGCCAAGGGGGGGAAACAGCTTAGAGTTTTGCGATAGGGCAAAATCCTAAAGTACCCTCTCGAAGTCGTACCATTTTCCTCTTACCCCCTTTATGGAGAAATAAAGTGTCATGACTCATTCCTCCATGATTGTATATATATATATATTTTTTTTTTCCTTGATACATTTTAAATACTTAGCTAGATACATATTTTTTTTACAGAGGAGATAAAATAATAAACTAAAAAAAATAAAAATAAATAAAATAAAAAAACGTTAGAAACAAAGACTATTTTTATTTAAATAGTAATTCATGTAAAGAGTGAATAATGATAAATAAAATATATAATTTAAAATTAAAACGAATAAAAAAAGATCAGAGGAGGAAAGGTTTTAATCATTTGCGCTATAAAGACGTGCCACGTACGTCGAGATGTTTTTGTTCCGTAATCGCAAGCGACGTATACACCACGTCGATAGGAATTTATCGGAACAATTGAAATAACGTCCGCTGCAGTCAGCTAACGCGTTTTTAATAGTAGTGCACGGCACGCGCAACAGAGAGTTTAATCGTAGCGCAAGTGGTTAAATGATATGAAAACAAGGTAAGAGAGGGAAATGAACAGATATGAAATTGTTTTCAAATGGGATAAGATCGTCGCAGCATCATGATGATGATGATGATGACGACGATGATGATGATTATGATGATGATGATGATGATGTCTAAACACATGTTCATGCACTCCTCGAGATGAACGCAATCTTATTTGTCAGCAGACTTTGTTCTCGGTGCATCGTGTTATGACCGGAGGACACGAAGGAGGAACAAGACGGGTAAATGATCTCACGTAACGACACGTGGACCGAAGTTGATTCGGTATGCTGCGCGTATGCTCGTCGTGCTACATACACGAAAAGGAAAGGGGTCGGTTTCTCACTTGTCGTTGACTGGAAGGCGAACGGACAATAGCAGGTGCGGAGCGAAGGCGACAGCTGTGATCGATGCTCTTCTTAGGAACTTGCTTACATTTTTCCCCAATTTCTCTTTATCTATCTATCTTTATTTATTTATCCAACTCCAATGTCCTTAACTTTTAAATACAATATATATATGTTATTCTCTAGGACTCTTGACCAATCCAATTTCTATTTTCGACGATTGATCAATCATATTTAAATCTTTAACATTCAGTATAAATTTTATTTTAAATGTTAATTCTTTTATATTAAAAAGAAAAAAAAATAATAATAAAAATTGAATATTAGGTTTTTCTTTTTTTCTTTACAAAAATAAAAAGCCACACCAATCAAAACGAGATTGAGATCGCGTTCGAAAAGTTTCTAATAGTTGTGTTGGTATCACGAAATATCATATCTGTTTTGTCGTGACTCGTTCATTTATGAAAGCACCCATTCTTCCGTATTGAAATGTATTTTTCGTGATGGAAATAAATGTGAAGAAAAACAAAAAAGAGCTATTTGATTTGGGAATTATTCAGTTCGGGTTTTTTTTTGTCGCCAACTCGTACCATACCGTAATCGTATCGTATCGTATCGTATCGTACCGTACCGTACCATATCGTACCGCAATTTGTTATATATTCAATACTACGATATTATTTTTTTTTTTCTGTATATCTGATATAACTTTTATATAATAACACATGTGTAAGTATTACAAGAGAATTGTTTCAAGACAAAGATATTTTTAAAATGATCTAAAATAAAACAAAACAAAACAAACAAACAATAAACAGTATAAAGATTAATTCGATGATAAATATTATTAGACACACCATGACACGGTGTTATTTTGTTTTTTCTTAATTCATTTCCTTATATTGGTTATGAGAAAGATGGACCAAGGTGTAAGCATACGCGGTCGGCCGCGTGGGCGAAATAATCCTCTTGCGAGCAACGAGATAGGAAAACGAAGGACATAAAGAAAAAGAAGAAGAAGAAGAAGAAATAGAAGAATAAGAATAAGAAGAAGTAGAAAAAGAAGAAGAAGAAGAAGAAGAACCTCTGACGGTGGTGGAGAGGATTCGACATAGTTGAAAGCGAACGGAACGCAAGGATTCACGGAATGCCGCCGGTCCGGCTGACTCAACCCTTTCTTCCTTCCTTATCCCCTATCCTTCCAGTATTATCCCTTGGAATCTTAACTACGTTCAATCAGTGATCAAACGATCCTCCTTTCCTATCTTTTTCTTATTCTTCATTTTTTGTTTTGTTTAATACTACTGTAATTACTTTGTCATTAATTTTTCACAATTATTCTAAACAAGACAGTTGACAGTAACGAATATCCTAACTTGTTTCTTTTTTTTATTTCTATCTTTATCAAATAACAAATTGTTCAATTGAAATCGATTAAAAAATTAATCTGAACAACAACAACAATAAAATAAGTAAAAAAAAAAAGGAATAACATCGAGCCGTGCTTTCATCGAAAATTCACGGATTCTTCAAATTTTTTTCTCTCTTTTTTCCCATCGTCGAGTGCCTACTTTAGAGTCCTCATCCTCCTACTCCATGTAGAAGAGAACAATTTGAATGGGATTGGGACGTGCCATGGAATGTTTAAGGATTTGGATGGGAATAAGGAAGAAAAGGACTATATAGAAACAAAAGTAGGGGAGGAGAAGAAGAGAAGCCCAGCCGAGACACGTTCCTCGTATGTCCTCGTCCGGCTACTGACCTTCGACCCTGTCGCTCCACCCTCCTCCTCCTCTCACCTCCCTCCCTCCGTCCCCCTTTCTATCTTCGCTATATTTCTCAATCTTTTCTTTTTATTCCAGACTATATCTTGTCTCTACGGACCATTACGAATGCTGAGAAAAGATGCTTTGGCACGATCCCGAATGGTTCCACAATGTTTCTTTTTCGGTGAATAAATCGATCTGTAATCTAATATTTTGAAGGAGCAGCTACACATTTTTTCCTCCCTACAGAAAACTGACGTGGCAGTATTACGAATTATCACAATACCAATCTTGATAGTATTATCAAGAATTTTTACATAAAACCTATATTTACATATACTTCTTCGTCTTATTTCCAAGTGATCAATATTATTTGTTGGTATTATAAGGAAAAACAAAAAAAACACACAAAAACGTATAAAAATACCTAGTGATGCTTCATAAATATTTGCAAATCGATTATTGTTATAGGAATGCAAGGATGTATCGGATCAACCGACGGTGATGGTCCCAGCAGTGTTGGGCCCCTAGGCTCTGTTGGTTCTTTAGGTCCAGTATCAAATAGAGGCGCTATAGCGGCAATTCGTCGTGGTCCAGGTAGACCTAGATTGAAACCAAGTGGTCCAGGACATCAAGGTTATCGTATACCTAGTAGTGGACATCACCACACTAAAAAAGTTCAACGTCCGCTTCTCGTTCCTCTAAGATCTCATCAAACAATCTCGAGTGTAAATCAACATAAATCATTACAACGAGCCGTTGGTACAAACTTACAACATTCTTCTACGTCCATGGCAGCACCAAGTACAACAACATCGTGTTTTTCATCAACTTCAGAAAATCCACGTCCTTTTGGATTTTATACACAACAGCAACAGCAACAACAGAAACAAGAACAAGAACAACAAAAAGAACAAAAACAATACGAGCAAACACCTGCACGAAGATTATCATCCTAATTATTAGTGAAATTATTAGTGTGGTCCTCTTCGTTTAATTTGATTAATTAAAACATGAAAAAGCCCGAAATTGGAATATCGATTTATTTTATTGGTTACTACACGGATAAAATTCTTGCCAAGTTTCGATGTTTTTCTCGTATTGTAGAAATGAAATACGAAATTATTCGGCAGTATGTCTACTGTTTATGTAACCGATAAGTTAATTATCTTGACAGTATACAAGGTGTATACAATGTTATGTACATTGGTATTATTGTGTACAATAATACGATACTTGATTGATTAAAAGAAAACAAAAAAAAAAAAACAAACAAAAAAAAAGAGAAAAAGAAAAAGAAAAAGAAAAGTGATGGTTGCGAACTAAATGATAATCGGTTATAATTGGATAATTACGAGGAAGAAAAAAAAACAAAATACCGATCGTTATTCATTTATTTTCATTCGCTCACGCATCATCATTATCATCATCATCATCATCGTCATCGTCTTCGTCGTCGTCTTTGTCGTCGATTCGGACTTGTTAGTATCATTTTAGCAATATTCCGTCTCTCGGTTGGCCGATATTTTTTACGCGTGTTATGCGAGAAATATTAATTGTGCAAAAAGAATAATTCGTCTTTGTAAAAGAAAGGTATTTATATTAGCAATAAACGAAACACAACATTCGCGCTTAACGCGTGATTGTAAACACTTCGTAAATCGTATTTTATATCTGTTTGACGTTACAACTTCTGCTTCCTTTCTCGTAAATTTGCAGATCGCATATAGATGCACATTTGTTCGAAAGTATTTATTGAGTATATTAAATTGGAATAAACAACCCACGCAGATTATTTCGTATCAGTGAAGAAAATAAGTTCACTGTCTTTTTATTGCAAAGTTATCTCGAGGTTATTAATGATCGTTGAATTCATCGATTATAATGCATTTGCGAAGCTCATCGCTTTTAGATATTCTCTTTCATCGATGATAGCAGTAGTAATAGTTAATAATTAATTGTCAGGCAATAGATTTCTCATGTCGCAATATATATATTTTTTTTTCCTTTTTTTTGCTTCTCTCTCTCTCTCTCTCTCTCTCTGGAACGGAAACGTAATAATCTTCTTTCACTTTAAATCGCTTTCTAAGCAACAGTAATAACGAATATCAAACTGTGGAATACGTAGACCAGAGAGTGGTCGTTATAGTTAGAAATCAGTATCGTTAAATTATTATCTTCGTACATTTTCGATTAAACTCGACTCCCGCCGATAGTCTTTTTAAAACGATCATAATTTTTCATCGACGTTCGTCAATAGTAGTAGTAAAAAAAGAATAAAAAGATTCGAATAATTACAGATGCGTGCGTACGTATGTAATATAAGTTTTAATTCATTTTGAAAAAAATCGAGTCGTCTCGGCTATGGCCTCGAACTTAGCAAGTACAAATCCGTACACATTCACTGGTGTGACAGGGAAGGTCCAAAAGCTGGAGGCAATATTCATCGATGCGCGAGTACGAAGTTTTGCAGCTGCCGGTGTGGAAGCAGCGTCGTCATCTGCGTGATTGGATTCGAGCCGATCGTATGCCGGACTTTCGTCTTACGCCTGATGCCTGATGGTGTGATCCTAACATTTTTCCTAGCCATCCTCCGATTTACACCAGTTTATTTTTATCGGTTATTAATACAACGAGGTTACGAATATTTCAATAATGTTGGAAAATAAAATAAGATTCGCAAAAAGATATAATCTATTTTATTATTATTATTATTATTATTATTACTATTATTATTGTGATTATTATTATAAATCATTGTTTTAAAATATATATTCAGGAAGAAGATTATGCACACGTATAAAAATTGTCGGATTTTTAGCCACCAGTAATATAATATAAAATATAAAATATTAATTATAAGAAAGTTAATGAAGAAAAAGGAAGAAACTTATAGGACGATCTAAAAATGATAATATCCTTATTAACTTTCCCGTAGGTCAATATATGTCAAAGGTTGCAGCGAAATGCAATAAGATAAAATTAATAGAAAAGAAAAATAAGGACAAAGGAGAAAGTTTAAGATAGTGGTGGGTGCATTTGGAAGGTGGAAAACAAAGAAAAAAAAAGATAAGTCGACATGAACTTGGAAATCGAATTGCCGTACTTGATCGGCTTAATGTCCCCTGTGTACAGTACATCGGACTGATCGTTGAGAGGTATTCCAGGAGAGAAAAAAGATCGGTGAAAAGAGAGAAAGAGAGAAAGAGAGAGAGAAGGAATAGTAGGGACCTTGCGACGCACCTGCTCTCAGGTGCAATGCCTCTTTCCCTCCTTTTCCCTCTACATCTTTTTTTCTTTCTTTCTCTCACTCTTTCTTTCTTTCTCTACTACCTTCCATACCTTGTGAATATATGTATATACGTATGTATATATATATATATATATACAAACGTATATGCCGACTTTAATCCTCGGCCAATTACTTCGAGCATCATCTACACTTGCATCTTTCATCTCGAATATTTGTACTTATACAGGGTGAGTCACCTCAACCTTCTTTTTATCCTGAAATAATATCTCTTTTTTAATTCTTTTTTTTTTTTTTCATTAATTTTATTTCTCATTTTTAATGAGAAGCACAAAATTGTCAGCAGCAAGTCTACACTGTTGTCACATCGGTCGTGTATAAATCAATAAAAAAAAAAATTGTCTTATATGTATTTGAATTAATAGAAATTCGTTTAACATTGAATATAGTTGATTAATATTAAGGTTAATTCGTTTTAAATTATTTTTCTTATTAATCGTATAACCGTGATAATCTTCGAATGGTTTCAATATTTTTGGGGGGAAATAATACAAGTAATATGTTTTGGGTTTAAAAAGAAATATAATTAAATCGTTTAGGCTATTTGTTTTAATTTTTTTTCTTGTTTTAAATAATATAAAATATAAAATATTAAGTAGAAAAAGTTAATTAAGAAAAAGTGAAGTAACTTATGGGACAACCTAATATATTATTCTTTTCATAATAATAAAAAAAAAAAATAGAAAAAAAAAATCATTTAGGTTTAGATGTAATCGTCGCAATAAATTTTTTTAGGTGACACAATGCATAATGTAATCGACTGTTCGTAGACTGTTGAAAGTTCTATGATCTAATTCCGAGGTATCCCATGGCCATGCCTATGGGGAAGGTCGTCCACCTTGTTCTTTATGGATTTCTTTTTTGTACAGTTTTATTGTCTGATATTATTGCACAAACTGACTTTTTTTTTTTATCTTGGTTTCCCCAGGGTATTCTCTTATTCGGTGGATTAAAAGAAAGTCGTTACGTTCCTTTGAGGAAAGTCGTAGTTCGGCTAACGGAGAACACGAGCGAGACAATGTTAACGCGCTCTTTTAAATTAAAACCGTGACGAGTAACCGGAGAACCGATAGGTTTAAAAAATACCTGTATAAAAATTTAGAACGATTCTTTGTGAATGTATAATTGGCCGAGATTTACTGGCCGTGCAACTTTCTATGTTAATTTTTCTCGACCGCTAATATCTAACTTGAGTATTTTTCTTTTCACGAAATAAAATAATAATTAAATCTCGTATGATCTTAGATAGGTTTTTTTTTATTTTAAAAGTTAGAACAACACACAATAGAGATATGGTGAATAAATAACATTCACGAAATTACGAAGAGACACGTCTAAGCTATCTGATGAAAACTTTTCAAGAAATAATTTTCTTTTAATAAAATAAAATAATAATTAAATCATATAAGTTTAAGTAGCGGTTTTTTGATTATTTTAAAAATTATAACAATATTGATATGGTCGATCAATAAAATTCACGAAGTTACTAAGGTACGTTAAGCTATCTGATCTAAATTAAAAACAAAAATAAAACAAAAAAGTACTAAATTTATAACTGATTATATCGCAGTTTTAAAACTATAACCGGTGAGAATTGGTTATTTCGTTAATTGGTTGAATTGGCCAATGAGAATATGCACGAAACATTTCGTAGCAGTAACAGACGATTATTCACCTGTGGATTCGCGACAAGGACTTCCTGTATCGTTTGATTCTCGGAATTTTATTCGAAAAATGATCGTAATCTATCATGGAATATAATCTACTGTATGTTTTGCAAAAATAATTAATCGATTCTTATCTTACTTTTAGCTCATTTGGAAGATTTTTTATTTTTTCTGTCGATCGTTAATTGAGAAGGAAGTAGTCGTCTATCACGATTAAAAAAAAAACCTCAGAATTTGCAGGGCTTCCTGATGGAAGTGTGATTGAAACAACGACTCCTATTATCATTTGGAAAATAATCAATTGATTTATATATACGGTGAATGTCATTTAAAATCTTACAGGGTTTGATTTACTAGATTTTTCCTTGAAAATTATTCATATGGTTTGTTTAAGACGAAGAAAATTTAGAAATTAATTCATTAGTATATTTTAATTAGATATTTAATGAGCTTAGCTTCAAAGTTTTATTTATAACAATTGAATTAAATAAATACCAAAAGAATATACAAAATAAACACGCCTGTAATAAAAATTTGTGCATGTTGGTATAATTGTAGAAACAAAGGAGGAATACCATGTCTAAAGATTGATCATTATTTAATTTTACTTCTGTTTAAAAGTTTCTTATTAATATCGGAATCAGTTGAATACCAATTAAAAAATTAAGAATAATACGAAGTACAATTATTTACAAAATTATACATATCTATTAAATATATATACTTTTAATATTTAAAAACTGATCTAATATTTTATTAGATGAAAATTTTCAACACAAAAGTTATCATTGATCAGGAATGTTATAAAACAATCGACAATATTAATAAAATATATTAAAATATTATACATACCTGAAATGATTATTAATTAATCGAGGAAAATGTAATATTGTAGTCAAAAGCACGGAAGTATTAGTCCAACGTACCATCCTCTTCGAAATACACTGTTAAACTAACTCATTGTCCTCTGCGAAAGTCAATTCAAATTCTTCTATTGAGTGTTGTTTATGTTAGTTAACCGAAGACCACACATGTATATATAATGAAAATAATATTCTTAATCAATAGAATTTCTTCTTTTGAAAGTCAGTTAACATTTTTCTATTGATTGTTGTTTACATTGGGTTGGTGGAAAACAAATGTCTGATATTTGGCTACAATTCAATAAGAAAATCCGACATTTCTTTCCCACCAACCCAATATTATTCTCCGAAGGCTACATATGTATTTATAACGGAAATAATATTCTTAATAAATAAAATTTCCCCTTCCCTGTTATTGATAAAACTTTCAATAAAAGTAACTTCCACAGAGGACAAAGTGTGAGTCTAACGGTGGATTTCGATTAGAATGGTACGTTGCTACTTTTAAATTAAAATATATATCTTCTTCGATTAATTAACAATGAGGTATACCATCAAATCGATGTATCTCATATATACACACATATACGCATACAACTACTCTTAAAAACATTTCATAATTTCGTTTAACTGTTGATCGACTGTTCTATCTCACTCTCTCTTTTTCATATCGTTTTATAAAATATTATTTTTACCGTAGTCTAAGAAGAGATAGATTCTTCATTTCAAAAGAAATATCAATAATAGAGAAATAAAATAATATGTGGATATTTTGAAAAGAAAAGATCTTAGGTTTAGCTAAAAATCAAAGTTTGACGAGTTAGTAGTAATCATATACATTAGTAATTATATTACATATGTAATTATATATATATATTATTAATATTATTATTAATATTATTATTAATATTATATATGGAGCAAATTCGAATTCAGTTGTGTGCATTCTTTGCTTCATTTCATACTTGACAACCTAATATGTATATTATTAATATTATATTTTTTATTAATATTATATATAACCATTTAGTTTAAATAATTTGTATTACCATAAATGATTACTCGATATTTAAAATATATATATTTTCATATTCATATTTTGAATAATTTTGATATATATATGTATATATATACACCGAAGCAATTAGAATGTTCCTCGTCGTCTGACGATCTCTTCCTTGGATCGTCCGGGTATAGAAGCCGGTACTGGAATCGGCCGTGCGAGTCGAGTCGCTTGTTGTTCGCTTCGCATCGTCGGTATCTATACCAATTACGAACGGCGGCTGGCCAAGACGAAATTAAAGCTTTTATTTCGGCGTGCGAAGGGAAAGAAGCAACGTCGGCGGAGTCGAACGAGTAAGCGAACGGAATTAGCCAAGTGAAACGATGAACCTCCGACCCTTTTTCTTCTTCTTCTTCTACTCGTGGAGCCCACACAGTTATGCTACCTAACAACCATTCTTATATACATGCGTAAATAGTTATAGGTGTATATACACACGTTGATTTTTGTAAGTATGCATATATATGCGATATATTTCGTAGACATCAAGGACTACACAAGTATAAAAATACGCTAATTCTTCTATATTCTGCTGTCACGCTACGTTGCTGAAAGTTACGTGCACTGAAAGACGAAAAAAAAAAAGATGGAACAGTTTTTTTTCGCCTTTCCCCAAAAAAAATTTTCAACCCGTACGTTTCTCTTCCTGACCAAGTTCGAATCCGTCACACACGCGCGCACCCGCATATTTGTGGTTTTCACGCATTCGTGAATGGATATGATTTTCTTTCTTCATTTCAGTATTTTTTTTTTTTTTTTTTTTTTACGATGACAAACATCAACTCCTATCACATCGACGACGTTTTCATCGTTGGAGTTCTAATTTCTTCTCTCTTTTTTTTTTGCATTATAAGGAAAGACGCATTTTTGTTGTCGTAATACGTATTTAAAATCATTTCTAATATTTATTACGTGACTGGTAAATGATTAGAGTGAGAGATTGAGAAATTATAACGTGTTACTTTTTAGAAATCTAGATTATTTCTCGTTGAAAGAATAAAATTACTTGAGAATTTTTAAACTCGTTCGTAATCGCTAAGAATAAACGTTTCGTAGTAAATTATATTTGAAAAATTTTTTAAGTAATAACATAATATTTCCTTATTTGGATTGAATTGAATAATTTATTGATGGTAAAAGAGGTAACGCTTTCGATTCAGGCTTAAAGTAAAATTTAGTGGACACGTTGTTTAGAAATTCAGATCTTTCAGAAGATTAGCAAAGTATCGCAGTGGACTAATTTTGTTTCTTTTAACGCTGCTTTCTTCCACTAGGCTATTTATTTCTATCATTAAAATAAGATATGCTCGTTAAAATGGAAAAAATGCGATATGCCAAATTGCAATAGTCTTCTTACGTAAAAGAACAAAATTCTGAGAACGCTTTTTTTTTTACGGTATTATTTTTTCAATAGTTAATATTAATATATTTTCATGAAATTTATAAAAAAGTAATTTTAACTTATTAACAAGAAATACGTTCAATATTTTTTCCAAGAAGCAAAAGTTAATTAAAAAAATTTCTTTTTTATCAATCGCACAGCAAAATGCAACAATTCTATATCGTTCCTAATTTTTTTATACATTGTAGGAGACCTAAAGAACAATATGTATATTTCACTTTTTAAAAATATTAATTAATACGGTCAGAGGAATTTTTTAAAGTTTTTTTTGTTGAAATAGAAAACAGATGTTTAAAAGTAGGTCATTGGTAAGAAAAATAGGTCAGCGATACATAAGTAGGTCAGCTGTACAAAAACATAGTAATAATTCCATACGTACTGAATGTATTGAGAGAAAGATAGGCGAAGGTTACGTCCGAGTCAAACGAGTTTAAGCATCGGTACTGTTTAAATCTCTCGATGAATTCTAGGAAATTCGTTATATATGAAATACACATAGAAAAACATTCCTTAACTATCGGCTTAGTTGAGCGTTCAATGCTTTGTTTACGTTCGGTACTTTCCGTCACTCTTCGGCAGGTGTCGACAACCAAATGTTGGCATTTCGTCGTTAGATTTGATATTGACCTTCGTCTATGTTCGGTAATTGTCGTATGTATTCGTAACTATTTTTCGTAATAATCGTTAGTCTTCTTCGAGCGACGGAAGGTGTAACGACGATATTAGATAAATATGTCATTTATTTCACGTCGCGTATACGTGTGTGTGTTTCTTTTCCTATGCAAGTGATATGCATACGTGAACGAGTGTGTGTAGTGCTAAAAAGTGATGTGTGCATATATGAATACCTGCACTTATGGATATAGATTATGCAGCATTGGATATAAGGACGAAATACATCTAAACGTAAGCTGACTATAATTTTTAATCTTTTTAACATTTCACCTCGGTTTTTTTTTACGTATTGTTTCCCTGTATTGCAAAAATATTTTATAATGAAGAATTGCTGTCAGGTGGGAACAACATCTTGTCAAAATGCTAATTTGATTGGACTATAAATAATACAATTGGTTATATTATGAATACATGTTATACTTTTTTAAAATTGCTATGGTTTTAGAATAATTTTAGAATTTTTTTATGATCTTACATCAAATAAATTCTTAAACAATCTATTTGTAAGATGGGATTGAATGAATGATGAAAAATAAGTACATATTTGCCCATAATTATGAAAGTGGTTTAAATCAAAGTTTAATAAAAATGAGTTTATCAGTTATTTCACAACACATTGTTTTAAACTAAATTAATTCAATGTAATTTTTATAATATCATCAAAAATGAACCATTAGATAATGGTTGTAATTTCAACATTATATGGAATTCAAATACAAAATCAAATGCAATTTATTAAATATCTCATAACAAGAAATGTATGATTTAGACCACTTTCATAATTATGGGCACATATAATCGTTAAATAATACAATTGGTTTAATTATGGATATATTTTATCATACATTTTGAATATTGCTCGTTCTAGAATAATTTTAGAAATTTTTTATGATCCTGCATAAAGAATTCTGAAGTAACTTAAGATGTGATTGATTGAATGAATGATGAAAAATAGGTACATGTAATAATTAAATAATACAATGGGTTATATTACATGTTATTAAATTCCTTTAGCATTGTTACTGTTCCAGAATAATTTTAGACTTTTTTTATGGTCCTACATATAAAAAGAATTTTGAAGCAACCTAATTGTAAGATGGTATTGAATGAATGATGAAAAAATGATTAAAAGGATACCGTTTAAAAAGAAACTTTATAGCTCTCTTCTTTTAGCTAGGACTAAAGACATCGGCGTCGTCGGCTAAGTCGGCGTCAGCGACGGCGAGCCACCGAGCGTACTTCCTGCCGCTTGACCGGAAGTCGCGAGTCAGAGGCTCGGCTCTACGTAGGCGTTACGCTTCCTTACGCGTATCTACACAGTCTCGTGGCAACGAAACAAGCAGTTTCGTCTCCACTATGTGTCTACTATTTGTCGAAGAAAGCACAACCCTTTCCTTTTTGGCCTCTCTCTTTCTCATGGTCTAAATAATATTTGTCAAATATATATACTTTACTTTCTTTAACCCACAAATTTCATCTAAATCTCTATTTGGTATTTCTCTTTCATAAGTTTACTTTTAGAATAAATACCATACAGAAAAAGTATGTTATTATTTTTGCAAGTATAAGAATAAGAGACAATATTTGATGGTTCCCATAAACAACTGAGAGAGAATTATCTTTTCAAAATTAATCTTGAGAACAAAATTCTTTCAATCATTGAACTTCTCGTTTTTGGAATAGTGCAATATTTTTCTTTTCAAAATTGTCTTCAATACGTTGTGTTAGGTGCTGTACCCTGTATAATGATTTGTTCGTAAGAATAAGAATAAGAGACAATAATTGACGTTTTCCCAAGAACAACTGGCAATTAAATCTTGTTTTATTTTTCTCTTCATTTTATTATTTGAATTGGACAATTAAGAAAAGAAGTGGTCTATTTGAAATGATATCATTTAAAGGAACAGTTTTCGCAATAGGTTTACGCGGTGAAATGTAAGCGCCTACTAAAGCCATAAAAGTTACAAACCTGGACGATCCTCATTTCATGTAGTAGGTTGAAGGCAGAACGAAGGGGAATACCTCGAAGAGACGGCTTCAAGCGTACATCCGGATGATATAAAGGAGAAGTCCGACTTTATTTCTGAGGAGCCATTAAAATTGTATTTCTTTTATTTCATATTTAGGTATGGGTTATAATCGATTTTAATCTTTACTTCTACCAATTTTTACTCACAAACTCTTCAACCATGTTTTTCATTGTATCAACAACATATATTTAATTATTTGTACGCATAGACTTTTTTAAAATTGATTTTTATTCTAACTCGTTGAAAAATCACTCTTCCGATGCTAAACGTTAATATTTATTTATTTTTAATAAATGAGAATAAATAAAAGGATGGTAATTCATATTGAATAGTTCATTAAAATCGTATTGGCGAAACAAGGAAAAAATTTTCAAGGATAAGGAAGAAGAAAGCGGTATCGTTAGAAGGAAGAATAATTCTTCTTCACTGGTAGTAGGACTTAGTGGCTTGGAAAGAAATTATCTTCCGGTCCGTGCACTCGGCAGGAAACCTAATGTCAGTCTTCCTGTCGTGGGAATGTTCGTGGTCCGTATCAAGGTCTGGACGAATACGAATCTAATGAAAAAGCAATTCAACCTTCTACTTTAAATAAACATTTTTTTTTTCCTTCTCATTCAATTTTCATTTTAATACATCCTACCTCTCGACAAAATAATTCATTTTTATATTTCGTTTTAACAAAACCGTATATTATTGATCCTTATTAACAAATTTATCTCTTTTTTATCTCCTACGAAGAATACGAGATTGAATTTTTGTTCAGAAGATACGAATCAATTTAGAAAATCCCGTATTAAAAAAAAAAAAAAAAAAAGAAAGAGAAAAGGGAACGATAAAACGTGATCGAAAGAATAGTTTAGGATTTAGGAATCGAATAGAGTCGACGACGACGACAACGACGATGAACAAGAAGAAATTCCGTCCACGTTTCCGATGGGTAGAAAGGAAAAAAGATTCAATGCTGTTCAGATCCTTTTTTTCTTTTTTCCTCCTGGCGCTTGAAGCAGCAACAGCAACAGCACCAGAAGCAGAAGCAGCAGCAGCAGCAGCAGCAGCCTTCGATCGCATCTTTCAAGAACCTGGAAGAAAGACTGGGATGGGAAAGGATGATGAGGGGGTGGGGAAGGAAGAAAAGAGGGTGGCAGGGAGGTAGGGGGAAATAGGAGGCATTGTATTCGTCGTGACAATCGGACGTGGCGCGCGTGCCACTATTGAAACGTGCCTCGAGTGGCTCCATCGAAGAGACGAGAAAAGAAAAGAAAAGAAAAGAAGAAGGAAAAAAAAAAGATATAGGAGAAGAAGACAGAAAAGAAGAGAAAGGAAGAGAAATGAAAAGAATGAGAAATGAAAAGCACCGATTGGGAAGAAGGAGAAATGAAATCGCCGGAAAAGCTTAGAATCCTCTTCTGGCAGGAGATATTATAAAAGGAAATGACGGCTAGCACGTGCTCTAACATTGGATAAAGTGGGAAAGAGGTATATATGGAAAAGATCTAAAAGGACGAATAAGAATGACTGACTGTGACTGACTGACTGAGAAGAAGTAGTAGTAGTAGTAGTAGTAGTAGAAGAAGAAGAAGAAGAAGAAGTGGAAGTGGCGCGTGGCATCAAGGAATACACGTATCCGATGCCATGCCGCCAGATGTTGCGGTGAAGTCTACAGCTGCCGCGTCTACTTGGTGCCCTCCTTTGCTTTTCCTCGCGGTTTTTTTCATACTACTGACTGACAATGAGAGAGCAGGTAGAAAACGCCAATGATTTCGTCCACCCGGTGGGTGGATGGGTAGTGGTATTCCGATGCCTCACCGATCGTATGATTTCTTTTTTCCTGATCTATTCTTTACAAATTTGTCTTCACGTAACTGTACTATACTTTGGAATGGACTGTATACTCTAATTTTTAAAATATGTGTATTTTGCACGACAATATTTTGTGTAGAAGAATTGCAATTGATTTAAAGGGTTACATTATGTAGGGTATTTATTTTGTATTTAATAAGAGTAGGTAGAAAATGTCAACGTTTGGTAAGAAAAGTAATTCATCGGTACAAAAGTAGGTCAACTCGACCATAGTAGGTATATCTCGACCATAATATTATAATTATTAGTCAAATATAATAAACTATAATTTAAATAAACACGTTAACCTTCTATGAACTTATTATGTTAAAGATTATTTATTTAAGGATAAATAGATATTATTTTTTGAGCATATAAAAAAGTATATCAAACTCCTCTTTCTCCCCCTTCTTTAAAAGGATCTAATAATGAAGAAAATTTGAAAGGAGGATTCATAGTTATGAAGAAGAGGATGGGTTTCCGTATCGGTTGTTCTTAGGACGGAGACACATGGTAGGGAAAAAGGAAGAAAATAAAAAGAGGGATGATGATTCTTCGTGCGAGAATAATAAGATGAGAAGGAAGGAAGTTGGCGGTGGGGGTCGTAAGCGAATATCCTTCCTGCCCCAGGAGTTGTAAACAGGCAGCTGCTCTCGGATTTAAGCACGTGCTACTACTGTGCTACGATGTCTGCGTCATTGCGTAGATAGGTAGGTAGGTTGGCTGGTTGGTTGGTTGGTTGGTTGGTTGGTTGGTAGAAAGGTAGAATGATTCTCTACTATACCGCTTAACGTGCACGAGATACGTGTACTCGCACATGATTCGTGTATCCACGCGCACGATATACTCAACCACGCATGCGTGTCACCCTCCGGTTTCTTCAACGTAATCAAGTACCTTTTTCCTTGAACGGTTCCTTCTGGCCATTTCTTCTGTTTAATATCTTTCATCTTTTTACTTCTATTTTTTTTCTACAATAATTTAATTTTTACGATGAATGAGATTAAACCTTTCGGTACGAGCGTTGTATATATTCGGCATTTATCCGATGACTTGTGTGTACGTGTGTCAGACATATCAGACATCCTATAATTCTTTATAATGGCAATTTATTTGAGTGATGATTTATTCATTTCTAATAGTTTTGCAGATACATTTCAGTCTGTATATAAAGGGTAATTTATATAATTATTAGAATTTTTTATATAAATTTCTTTTGATATTAAAGCTACAATCAACACTTGTTAGAAGTAAACATTGTTTTATTAATCACAGTTTTTATTTAACTCTTAATTTTGTATTTTATTTTTGGAAAGGTACCTTGTATAGCAAAAGTGTCACAACACTCGTACCGAAAAGGTTTATAGCAATAATACGAATAAATTTTACACCGTGTTCATTTAATCGTGAGATTAAATGAAATTTTTGCCATGTATACCTGTGTATACTCGGTGCAGGTATGTACGTACGCTTTTAGAAATCTAAAGATTGGTTTAATAATAAAATGTTCATTTTATTATAATATTCTTTCGTATTAATTTATAAACGAGAATGTAAAAGTTGTTCGGTTAATTTCGATGATACGTAAAAAAAAATATATGGTTTTATTAATGTATAAATACGATTTGAAAGGAAACCTGCACAGTCGAAGATCTGGGGAGAGACCCCTTTTTTTCTCCAACTTAATAATATTCACCCCTTTTTGAATTAAAATCTGTCCGTAACTACGAGAAAGAAAGAGAGAGAGGGAAAATTGAGACTCGTGCGCAAATTGGATCGCGATAAATTCTACGAATGCTATTGTATTTTATGGGTTTTATCTTTTCAACGAATATTATCGATCGAAACTCGTACAAAAGAATAAACGAACTAATGAAAAATCTCGGGCAATTGATGATTATTAATTTTTCCAAAAATTGCAGGTGCAAATTCTCTCTTTGGGCTTTTTTGCTTATAGAATTAGTAACTTTAACGGATCGTGTATCTTACGAGATAAGTTCAGGACTAGAATATTACCGAGATTATTTATCGGTCAGCCCTCTCGTTGGCCATACCTGATAATCATGCGACACCTGTTACGACATAACACTTACTTAATTGGAGGCCCACAAACAGCTGCCCACACGTTCGAACCAATCACGGCGCTTTGCCTGAAATTCTTCCGATGCTCGTGACATCCCCCTGATCGACGCACCTGTTCCTATCGAAAGAATATTATTCTCTCGTGAAGAAAAATCCTTGACCAAAATTTAACTTTACCAGGGAAAGTCTACTGTATATATATATGTATATATATATCCACAAATGCACTCACAAATTCTCCTCCACACTGATTTTGTGGAATATCGATGAAAATAAATCACGTTTATCAGGTGGTGGCTTGGTTACCTAAACTGCACCTGTCTGCTGCACCAACCAGTACGATTTCTTTAACGAATATTCAACAAAAATTTACAAAATCTCTGAACAAATTTCTGATTTACACACACACACGTACACACACGTACATTCGACGCCGTATGTCGATACACTTCTTTTTTGGTTGGTTAATTTTTTTCTCCATTTATTTGCAGCTTTAAATTAACTTTCTGATTTTAGTTAATAACGATTTATATACACCGTCCGTATTACCAGTAAAACAAAATATTACGATATTACGTAATAAATTGATCCATTTTCAATAAAAAAAAAAGAAACAAGTAATAGCTTTGAATGAATTTTACAAAAGTCCATTGTCGTTGATATCAATCGTTGTTAACTCGTCTCGTGAACGATTGAAATACAATATCACTGATCGAATGAATATCGATCTTACAATTTTCCATAATTAAGAAAGTGATCATTGATTTTGCATTGTATTCCTTACAGCTTATCAATTTACAATAATGCATTTTGTACACGTATAGAACGTTAGTTCATTAATTCGATATTATTTGAGGATTAAATTAGTACCTAACTTGTATTATTTGAAAAGAAACTTACAGTAATATGATATTTTATGATTAGTTTCTTAAAATATTTCTAATGAACAACCAGTTGAATTGTAAAGGCTGTAAAGGCGTTACCAATATTCTTAGCTATTATTCGAAGCACAGATGGTTGTCCTTTCTTTGAAAAGGAAAACTTTTCTAGGTCGTAGAAAAGAAAAGAAAAGAAAAAAAAAATAAAAGAAAAAAAGAGAAAAAGGAGAGGACAACACCATCCGGCTAAGTCGAGGCTCAGTACGGTGTCTGAGGCTTGGGTTGGTCGGTCGGTTATGGTGGTAGGAGGGCATGGCACGTGCCATGAAGGAAAGGACATGCAGCCTGACTGGCATCGATGCTTCTCATTCTGTAGCCTATAGCATCCGCAAGGACGATCTTGCATCTGTTGCTTTTTTCCTCTTCCCTTCTTAAACTCGAAACTAAAAACGGCGCTCCACTTAAGATACTATGGTCTATCTTTATCGTAGTACCACCTGGTTAGTAGAAAACCGATAACAGTGATCGATGGAATATTTCCATCTCTTTTTTTTTCCAAGAAAAAAAAAATATAAAAATTAAATAAAAGGAAGATAAAAGTAAGTAACTTCGATCGAAAAGTAATTGGATAAAAAAATTGTGAACAAAATGTTCTTTAACATGTTTCGGATCTTTTACATTTCGTTAATACGATAATCAAATATTATTTTCTTCTTTTTTTATCGAAAGAAAAAAAAAATTAGAAAATAAAGATAAAAGTACAAAAAAGGAAAAAAAATGTAAGAAACTTTGAAATTGGAGAAATTGAACGAAAAAAATTCTGCACGGTGCAGCCTTCTCGAACATTTTTCAAATCCTTCGTATTTCGTAACGCAATATTAAAATATTATAACCGGAGTCGTTGCCATATGACACGTGAGAGAGAATATATTAAAAAAAGGAGGAAAAAAAATAGAGAATTCGGTAAGGTCAATCGGTGCAACCACGCAAAAACACAGTAGCCCTAGCATTTGACGCGTTTCGGATGGGTAGGTTACCATCTGTCGTTCTTCTTTTTTTTTTTCACCATCTTTCTCTGGACAAATAATTAAGGTCGATCGAATTTTTATGAAGAGCTACGTGCATTCTCCTTCAACTTACCAAGTATCAAGCACGCGTCGTTACATTATTCGTGCACTTTTAAACCACGTTTTATCTCAAATTTCTCTTTCAGATGAAGAGACGACAGGCGTTCTCCTCTTTGCCAACCTGCTCTCTTTCTCTCTTTCTCTTTCTCTCTCTCTGTCTCCCTTTCTCTCTCTCTCTTTCTCTTTTTTCTTTTACGAAAGATGATGAGCGAACGCGTGCCACGAATTATCATTCCGCGTGTTCATGGAACGCACGATGGCTGACGTAGGTTAACAACCCGGTTATAGTTCTCGTATTATAATTCACCGATGGTATTATTACCTTTTACTTTGTATTAAATGTTCCTTAATTCGTTATTCTTTTTTTTTTTAACCTAAATAATCATTCGTACGGATGATCGAGTTAATTAATAAAAAATGCAATAAAAATTATATTAATCGATAATAGATCATTTAATCTTTCGCGAAAACTTTTTCTTCAAATAGATACATTTAACAGATAATGTTATTTAGAACAAAAATTAATTAAAATAAGATCGGAGAAAACGGTGAATTATAATTTAAATAATAAATGTAAATCAAACGTCTAAATTTCTATTATAATAATCATATTTATAATGATATTAGTAATTAAGGGGGATCATCCCGTATGACAGCCGGTTTTTTAAGCATTTTTTAAGAATTTTTTTTGACGACCATTAAAAAGATAGAACTCTTTGAACATTTTATTTATTTATTAACATTTCAGTATTATGAAAAATACTGCTTACTTAGTTTTCTTGCTTTTTTATTTTCTTATATTCTAAACATGTTTAGGAATCGATTTATGTAAAAAAAAATTCGATTTTTTCAACCCATTACACAGGGTGTTCCCTTTAATAAGTATATGTATTTCCAATTATCTTAACACTCGTTTAATTTGTCGACGATATGCTAGGATTATGACACGTAACATTTTCGATCAAAGGTAACTACTACTCGATGAATGAAAGGAGGGAACGTGGTAAGGTAAAGAGTCTAATGTAAAAGAAAAAAAAAAAGAAAAAAGGGGGAGAAGCAAAAGGTAAGCTTGTGGCATTTTTCGATAGCAATTTCATATCACTGCTCGGCCGGGCACGCGGTACGTGTACGCTTTGCTCGAGATAGATGATGAAGGGGGAAGAAGAAGAAGATGGAGGAGGAGGAGGAGGCGGTGGTGGTGGTGGTGTTGGTGGCAGAGGGGAAGAAAAGAGGAAAGAAGAAGCGCGAAGGGGAAGACGAGAAGGGGCAGATGGCATCGTCTTCTTCGCAGCCAAGTGGCAGCGGGCACACGCCAACCGGAGTCGAAACATCTGCCGCTACTTCCCAGGAGTACAAGAGAACCACCGACTCGAAGGCAGCAGGCCCCTCTAACAGGCAGTCAGTCCCTTGGAACTTGGAGACCCGGACTTTCTTATTTCGTATCTTTTCCAACCACTGTTTCCTCTCCCACCAGTTTTCTCCACCCTCCACCCTCCACCACACACCCCCGGCCCCACCCTGTCCCACCCCTACCGAGCTTTTTCTTTTCCTTATTTCCTTTTTTCTACTACGAAACTTATGCCGGACGTGTTGTATGGAGGAACACCACCTTTACTCTCTTTCCAGGACCTTCTTTTTCGTTTCCTTGCTATTTTCATTTACAGTTTTCACAGATGTCGAAAACTGTTCTTAGCTATTCTTCAGACTTTTTCAGATATTACTTTTGAAAAAGATGCCGTCGGTCAATCAATAGGATCTTGAATACGTCTTCTCGATGATGATGTTACGAATATATTTTTCTTATGTAGATATGTTGGATTTATACATAGATGTATATGTATGTCACAGAGAGATAGATAAAAATGTAGATTTGATCAAATCCTTTAACTTTTTTTAATGAAAAGATTATTATAATATTGTTTAGATATTAAAACTATTTTTATTTAGTTAAACCATGGATTATTAAACGTAGAATAGGTAATAGAGGATTCCTATCGAAGTTGATCCGATGAAATGATTTTTCGTTTTTTCTAATCAGTCAGGTGTTGGCAAAAGCAGCAGACAAAAAGTCTTAAAAGAACGTGCAAACCGAGCTCGTATTGAAAAGACTTTGAACGCACTAATCTGCAGAACAGAGAAAGCTGAATAAAAAAAGTAAACGAATATATATCTTTGATTCCCCTCCCCTTCGTTCATCTTTTCGGCATCTGGTCACATCCAGTAGTAGTCTAAACATACTTTTGTCGTGAGTACCTATCCTCCTCCTATGTAAGTAAATGGTTCGTACCTGCCAAAACGGACCGGCGGCAACGAACAAAACCTGGAATAGTCCAACCAACGCCGGCTGCATCGTGTAATATTCGCGATACTTGCCGATCAATGCCAAAGAGCACTTGCCTACTTGAGTTTATGCTACGTGAACGTTGTCCGACCCGGTGGAAAGTGTCAATAGGGATCTCTATATACGTTGGAATATCACTGAAGCAGCTGCGTGAACAGCAGACAAGCAAGCAAGCACTGAAATCACGTATGCGATAGGAACGAGTATGGGTTCAACAGTGTGGTAGATTTCGATGAGTCAGTAGGTCAGGAAAAACAAGGTGTTCAGAAAAAAATATTCTTCTAATCATCTTCTCTGATTGTTATATCAAACTTGTTCAATAAATCTGATTAATTTTTATTAAATTATTTTTCTTATACTTCTTATACTATCTTAAAGGGATTACCCCGTGTTTTTAAAGCATTTTTTTCACCCATCTTAAAAAGAAGATTGTTGAGTGTCTCAAAGATTCCAGCTGATTGGATTATTTGAAATAAAAAAATTAAACCACATGTTAATTCGTAAACCTGTGGCAAATAGAATGAATCTAGGATTATCATTTTACCAGCATATTCTAAACATGTTTAAGAATCAATTTATGCAAAAAAGAACAAAATTCGATTGTTTCAATCCATCACACGAAGTGACTCCTTTAAATATTAAATTATTTTTCTTTTTATACTTTTTGGTTTAAAAAAGAAGAAGAAAATGTTGGTAAAAAGCCAACACCAGTTGAATATGATTTTTCCTTGATATATCGGAACACACGTGACTGTGAACTTGACTGAACTATTTATGCATGCAGTACGTTTACATGGGAGAGAGATCAATTCAAGGTTTACTTCTTTCGAAGGACAAATCTGTGATTATTTTATTAATGGGATATGTTAAAGAATATACATGTATATATATATATATATACGAGTATATTAATAAAACACGAAGGATTCTTTTTAGTTAGGATGGTAAAGGATAACTCGTTGGACTCTTGTTGGATTGTTTAAGGCCAATTATCGAGCCTTCTGGGCGTTTCACCGGTTTTGGAAAATGTTCTCGATTCGTTAGAAGTGAACCTCTCGAATTAACGAGGCCGATAACGGTCCCGGCAGGTGCCACGTGCTCGGAAACATCCTGGGCTTACTACCCGTCATTCTTGTTTTCTCGCTTTGGACTCGCAATATTTAGCCATCGTAAGTACGAAAGTACTTTACTCAGTTCAGAGAAAGAGAAAAAGAGGGAAAGTGGGGGAGGTAGAGAAAGAGAGAAAAAAACAAGAATTACTTCGGGGTCCAATCTTTATCGAGCTACTAAAAATTACTTTGAGCAGCGGGTAGCGGACTTATCTTAAATTTCGTATAATAAATTATAATAATAATAATAAAAAAAAAACAAATCCGTATATAGAAAATATTCGTATAAATTGATTCGTATAAATTGGATATTTATATTGGGTTTGTGGAAAATAAAATATGTCCTCCTCTTCCAATTAAATTGTGACCAAAAATCTGATATTATTTTTGTCATTGATAGGTCAATATTATTTTATCGGTGTAATAAAGGTTGAAAAAAAAAAGAGAAAAGAAAAGAAAATGAATCCCTTTTCTTATTCTCTCGTTTTTAAAAAAAAAAACCACCTCCGTGAAATCTTTTTGCCACGCTAAATCATTGCGTCCTTAAGCTTGAGGCCTTTTTTCCCCTCATTTCCTTTGAGAAACAAGGGAAACCCTCGACGTTGAAAATTTTGGCAGCTGTCCGGGATACGGAAATGACCCTGGACTCTTGGCTTCTCTCTCTTTTTTTTTTCTTTCCTTTATAAAAAAGGGCACAGTAAAGGAAAGAGGAAAGCGGATAAGGTAACGAAAAAAAAAAAAAAAGAAAAGGACGATCCATTTGTCTATTCATTGATTAAAATGCGAATCTCTTATTTTATAAGATACGAATAAATTAATCATTCCATTTCTTTGTTTATTTATTTTTAATAACTTTTTTTTGTTGGTTCCAACTTGAAAGATAATTGTTGATTAAATTTAGAGCGTCTAATTATGAGAGATTGTATGAATATTGGATGCACTTTCTTCGTGAGAGATACTTTCCCGTGGAACTAACTTCTCCATGGAACAATGTAATGAGATATCGATTTTGCACCTGTTGTCTTGATATAAGTAATGAGAACGTTCCGATGATTAAACCACCAACTATTGTACAAGGAGATATACATCGAAGCAAATTAATGATCGTTCTAGATTGATTAAATTTCTTTAGATTGTTCGATTATTCATCATATTATTTCTATAACATTTTCTTTAATCATATTCCTCATTAGTATTACTATATTATTATTATTATTGTTATTATTATTATTTATTTTATTTTATTTTATTTTACGGGAAAATACTTTATTAATATAAAAATAGAAAATTCAATTCAGGACTTAATACAATTATAAATTAAAGATTATAACACACATTGAAGATAATGTCTCATAACAAATAATGATTAAAATAACTTATACTTATACGAGTACAATGTAGAAGGATTAGGAAATATACAAATATGAAATATACGAATATATTCCTTATAAGTTTTATTCTTTAATTCATTCAATTGTAAAAGTCTAATGTCGATATTTCGTGATGCCACACGATGCATTATTATTTTCCATAGTTTTGTTAAGTTTAGGGCTAATAAAGGTCAATACTTTTTTACTTAGAATTTGATACTTGACCATATTTTGGTACAAAAAGTATTCTGTTTAAAAAAACAAAGTTGTCCTTCAATTCTTCGAAACACCTCCACCTATAAAAACACATAGTATACCCTTTAAAATATTTTCGTGCACCGCATATTTTGGAAGTTGTAATGGTGCAAATGTTGTATAGACCACCCTTGAATTGATTGTGTATTTTTCTTTTTATAATAAAAAAAAAAATATAAATATGTGTATAATATGTAAAACAATTGGTTTTGAACACACCATGATGTTCATCATTATTATACAATCGTACAATAATATCCATAAGTTACATTTGACATGACACTTCTGTGATTCATGCATTATTAATTATTTCGATCGTAAATTTTGTTTCACATTATTATCATTATTATTTGAACGTTTAGTCAAAACAGCCGGCAAATCAACGACAATCGGTTTGTTAATCCCTATGATTTATTATTTCTATACTCTCTCTTTTCCTTTATCTCTCTCTCTTGTACCTTCTGCATCGTTCCTATTAACGGTTGCGAATCTTTTTGAATCATCGAGAAGAAGATCCTAAGGAAAAGACACGTAAGAAAGAGAGAGAGAGAGGTGGTTTTACGTTATGATTCAAAAGATTCTCTATGGTTTACTTCGGGGTGTCTTGCAGCTGTTCCCCATAACCTTCTCTATTTTTCTCGGTAATCTTCTAACGCTTTTAGGACGTTATTCTCTCTCTTTCTCTCTCTCTAAACGTCTTTCTTTTAACTTCTATACCTCCAAAAATTATGCTTATTCATTTTGTCTTTCTTTTTCTTTCTGTTCCAATACAAACTCAATAAAAAAAAAAAAGAAGGAGTAGCTTCACCGCGTTTAAATTCTAAACACACACGCTTATTTAAAAGGAACATTAAAATCGTCAGATTGATTGGGCCTGGATAAAAAACATTTTCGAAGGTGGTAGGTAACGATCCCTAAAAGATTTCTAAGGTAAAAGGGTTCGAGAAAAAGAGTGAATGTGTATGGATGGATGGATGGAGGGGTGGGGGGATGGTCGAGGATGGTCGACAGATTGCTGGCTTCGATCGTAGTCTTTAAGAAGGTTTGCCAGCCGGCTAACCTCGGCTTCTTCTTCTTCTTCTGCATGCTTTTGCCCGCTTCACGACTGACTCCTGCCATCAAAGATTTCACCCTGCGAGAGGTTACATATCGAACGACATAAGGTATTTTACTTTTCAAGAAAAACATACAGGGACTTTTCCATTATTCGTCCTTACAAAAACAATCTTTTATAGGTCCGTTCGTTTCTCCTTCACAATGATAAAACCATGTATATTATAAAAGAAACAATATTTTCTCATTGCCATAGTATGTGTTATATATTGGGTTGGTAAAAAAACAAGAATGTCAGATTTCCCAATTGATTACTGGCTAATATATTAACATGGGGAAAAAGAAATCCATTATTTTTACATTTATTTCAAGTATCAAATAATTGATTGATTGATTTTACCCCAATCTAATATTACATTGAATAAATATTAGATCTTGGGTTAGGTACTACCGGAATGACTATTTTTGACTTCGAAATTATACGATAGTATCGGTAAATATTGATAATAGTAAGAGGAATATTGATAAAAGTATCGGATAATAGTGGGAGTATTATCAACAAGAATTACCACTGGCAGCACCACTATCACCACCACCACCACCACCACCACCACCAGCAGCAACAGCAGCAACAGCAGCAGCAGCAGCAGCAGCATGAGCAGGAGCAGAAGGCACTAGCACTAGCACCGGCCCTCACGACCACCAGGTGCTACCCACCTTCGGTACCTCCCCGTTCTCGTCTTGAAAAAAACCTTCTTCGTGAGTTCGGGCCCTCCCTTTCTCCGCTTACTTCTCTGGCTTTATTCCTCGAGATTTCCACCATCTGCAGCTTCGTGCCACTCCTCGCACACGGAGGCTCATGGATATCTATACGGATACAACAGACGTGATCCACCCTACCTTACCTTCCCCCCGCCACCTTCCCTCCTATTTCCCTTCTCTCATACTTGTTTTCTCACATTTGCACGTTATCTTCTCTTTCTCTCTCTCTCTCTCTCTCTCTCTTTTTTTCTTTCCTTCTTTAAGTAGTTGTAAAAACAAAATCCCTGCCGAACGTGTATTCCATATCCGAAGAAATCTTGCATCTAAAGTAACCCTCTTTTTAACCCTTACACGAAACAACGTTACGTGATTCTATGCGTAGCGGTAAAATTATTGACACAATATTTTGAATACGTTTGACAATTGACGCAACTTAATTTGTACTATTATCGTTGTTTTTAACATATAACTATTTGATTGGCTACTAAGTGATTTTGAATTTTAAATAAGTCGAGAAAAAAAAATTCGCAACAACTTAGTTGCCAAACCAATATAATCGATCGTGATTATAGTCCAGAGTACGAATCATTTAGTTGCAATTAGTCGTTGAATGAGAATCATTTGTGAATTTAAGGATCTTTCGTAGATGTTATTCGTAAAAACACGTTAATGGAACGTGCTTGTTACATGGCGAAAGAAAATAAGGACGTTCGAATGTTGGAGGAGGGAAGGAGTAGGAGAATGGGGGGAGAAAGAGAAAGACATACCATGGTCCCGCATTCTTCCTCGTATTTTCAACGAGGCAATGGTGTACTCCATTACGATTATTGTCAGCAATATGCAAAATAAAGTGTTCCCTTTTTTTTGCATTTCTCTTAAGATAAAAATAAAATTATCTAATATATCGTTTAAAAAGAATAAAACGATTTAGGAGGAATTGTTTCTCGATCATGTGTGTGGAATATTGCAAGAAAGAGAAATACTTTTCTCGACTAATTGTAAGTTTTGGTCAAATCGTGAATGTATTATATGAGAACGATAAAATTAACACGAGTTTTATTATATATCGTAGATTTATGAAAAATGAAGCGCGACCTTCCTCGTTTATGGTTATATCCATCGACATGTTAAAAAGGTTCTGCTTTCGCAGCTGCCACCGTTGTTCGAAAGTTGTTTACACTTTTGCCAGCATGCACGTACGTAGATACATACGTATGTTGGTATATAAGGAACTTACATAAATACGTGTATAAACGTTTGCTTCAAGGAGAAGCATCTCTTCGAGGTATTATCATTGGCGCCAGTGAGATGGATGAGAATGTTTTGTTGTCACGAGAAATAACTTAAGAACAATGTTAACTTTCCTGAGAATATATAAAAGTTTGTGCAGGTGATATTGGCTTTACTTTTAAAAGTACTTTTTCGAAAACACGTTCAAATGTTGTAAAAAAAAATTTTCAGACTATTCAGACGTTCTTTTTTTGTCATCGTATGAATTATTTTTATTATTATTATTATTAGTATTATTGGATTGATGGAAAGAATAATAATTTATATATAATAATATAAATCAGATCAGTAAGAAATTTATTTTAATATTTCAGATGTATAAGAATTAACAGAAAGATATCTTTCGTTTTATTTAGAATTGAACAAATTTGTAAATGCTAACTAAAAACATTTTTTTTTTTTAAGTGGCAACTTTCGAAGGCAATTAATCGCGAAGCGTAATGTTTCCTTTTTCACTTTTTTCATAGGACTAATCGATTTCTCGATTCTTACCAGTTAAATAACTGTCTCGCTTCGACGAATCTTCCTTTTAAATTAAACTAGACTGATTCGACATCCTACTTTCATTTCCAGCGATTAATTAGCGAACATTTTCAACTTGCTTAAATCAACGTTCTATCTAACGTTTTCTATAAATCCTTAAATCTCTTCTTTTTCTTTTCTAAAAAAAAAACAAACAAACAAAACAATATTTATATATTTATTATTTAAATGAACAAACTTTTTTTTAATAATAATTTCGTAGCTATGGGAGGAAGAGGAGGAGGAAGACGGGAATGGTCAGGGAAATAATTTAATCGAAAATATTTAAAGTAGGATAATACTGAAACAACACCTTCGCAATAATCGTACACTTCATTACCCTTTTGATGCATCATGCTCTAATTGTTAGCTCGTTCTGTAAATAGCATGAATACAGGTGTTAAAGTTCTCTGTCTGGTCGTTAAATATTACAGGTACTATATAAAACCTCCTGCTTCGTGCTTAACACTTTCTATTTTCATGAATTTTATTGTTTAATGTATTTTTAGATATCGGAGTTTAAACAAGATTCATTCAAGCTATATCCCAAGAACGGATACCGGGAAACAAAGTGAAGGTTATTTTCAGAGGTATGCAAAAAAGAAAAGAAAAAAAAATGAAATAAAAATAGAAGGAAAAAGATAAAAAGACATCTCACGATTTTCAAGGTTCAATGGGGTTAAAAGGAATTACATTATCTCGGAGAGTTGGTTCAGGCGTGAGAGCAGGAAGACTCGCGAAAGGATCTATTTTGCCCGTTGCACACCCGTTGCACACCACCCGGTTTTTAGTTTCTTTTCTTTGCTTGCCTTCTGTTATTTTTTTTTTTTCTTATTAAAATCTCTTCAGATTCATTCGCTTATTTTCCTCTCTTCTGTTTTTTTTATATTTATTTTATTAATATATTATAATAGTAGTAATAATTCATTATTTGTCTTACAAACGAAAAGTGAGAACAATGAGATAAGATAAATAATTTAATGATAAATAAAATTAGGGTCTTGTAGTTTGGATCCTTCTTCTTCTTCTTCTTCTTGTTTCTTCCTTCACACTTATTTTATATCTTATCTTTGAATATACGCTTTTTCTTTCTTTTTTTATAACCTTCTTTCATTCATAAACAACCTTCTCCGAACTCTCGCAGGATCTTTACTGACCTTTCTCTTGTTTTCTCCAATTTCTCTCTTAATTTTATTAAATATGTTTTAACATAAGTTTTAATTATTTCTTCGACAAGAGAAAAGTGTTATTTTGTAATAGTTCGTATTAAATACGAAATAATAATTTATATAAAATTATATATTTTTATTTATTTGTAACTTAACATATACTTGCAAAATAATAACACGAAAAACACATATCATTCTTAATTTTATTATATATAATTAATTTATAAAACGTAAGATATCGTTCAAACGGAGAACTAAACTATCGTTTTCCCTTATTAATAAATGAATTTGAATTAAAATTATACACACAACACATACATTTAAAAATGAATATCTATCATATATACACAAACACATATATACACATATATAAATATATTATTAATTTATAAAATGAAATTTTAAATAGAGAACTAAACTATCGATTAGTTTTAATCAATATAACACATACACACGTTAGGATATAAACGTTTCAATACAATTCCGATGGATGATTGTGTGCGAGTCAGGTAGTAAGGTGGGTAGGTGGTTGATAGGTAGATAGGTAGGTAGGTAGGTAGATGGGTAGGAAGGTAGGTAGGCAGGCAGATAGGTAGGTGCACACATATAGCGTGGGAAGGTCCGGCAGCTGAGAGTTGAGGGTCCCAAAAAGCAAGCGGCTGCAAATTCGTCTTCTCGCCCCCACTTATACTCGCGCTTCGTTACTCGTGGGATTTCGTCCTTTGGATCAACGCACCATATGAAGAAGGAACCCTCCAGGCGACTTTTCACTTTTCTCTTTCTTGCCAAGGAAACCTGTTTTTCTCTTTCATTGGAAAACCAATGGTTCATGGGGTTCTATACTAATACACAGTTACGTATATCGGGTTGGTGGGAAGAAAATGTCGGATTTTTCTATAGAATCGTGGCCAAAATTCCGACATTTTTTTCCATTAATTCAATATATATCTCGATTATAATAATAAATAAATGAACGTATAGACGTGATAGAAGATGCTAAAAGAAGATGCTAAAGTGCATAGTAGTAATATCGTGGTAGAAGAATTTTATTTAATTTTTGTTCATTTCGATCATTGATAAGTATTCGATGAACTTCGCGTTTGTTTAAAAAGGAACGTCCCCGCGTTGGGAAAGAGTGAGGAGGAGGGGGGTGAGAGAGAAGGATGACGACAACATCCTGTCTCCCTTGAGGGGCCATTGAAAGAGCCAACGAGCGCATTCGGTAAGATTTTTCATTATGAATTGTTCGAGTTCCTGTTTCAGCCAGTGAGAGATTAAATCCGAGAGGAACTAATCCAGCACGTAGTTGCTAGGCCTTCTTCCTCTCTTTCTCTCATTATACCTATCCCACGAAAAGTACACTCTTATATGCGTATATGCGTTTTAAGATAGAGAGACCCTGGTCTTCTTGGGTTCACTTGTGTGTGTGTGTGTAAATAGCGTGTTTACTTACGTACACTAACGTTCTTCTTACATCGGTATAGCTCGATCCTGAATTCGAATACGGGACAGGAAGCTCCCTTGCCTCACCAATTCTCGACTTCAATTTGGCCGCAGGAACGGCCTATATATATATTTGTCTCATTCTATCTCTCTTCTTTGGGCGAGGCTCTTTTCGAAATAAAAAAAAAAAGAAAGAAAGAAAGAAAGAAAAAAAAAAGGCGCACAAAACAAAAATAATATAAAAAGTGCTTCCTTCCGTTTCTTCTGCGGATCCTGCATCTGGCTATAAGCCGCCGATCAACCGTCATGTTTCATCTTCGAAGCCCACGCCTTAGTGTACGTGTATGTGTGTGTACGTGTCTGTACGTCCGTAGGTATTATACCATTTTTCGAATTTTTCATGAAAAAAGAATTAAAGAAGACCTTATTGAATTTATGGTAGGTGTTTAATAACAGTACGGTGGTGTACGTAGCATCGTTGATTAATTTCTAAATGTATTTATATATTTTTGTTTTATAAAATAATATATATTATAATATACGTTTCATAAAATAATATATCGATTTGGTGGAAAAAAATGTCGAATTTTCTCATTGAATTGTGGTAAAAAATTACTGATATTTTAATAATACTGTATTAAGTCCTGATTTCTTATAATTGTATTTTTTTCTATTTTAGTATTAATGGGTTCAATCCTGTAAAATAAAATAAAATATATTTTAGATTTATAGTAGGATGTTGAAATATATATTTTATTTATGCATTTATATAATTTGAAATGTTAGTATAGGTATTTAACGAGAAACGTTTAGAATATAAATGTCCCTCGTAAAATGAGCCTTCGAAGTAGATCTTGGGGATTGTAAAGAGTGTGGATTCATAGTGAGAGAGAGACTATATACCCAACGACGACAAGTATGTACTCCGAGAGAAAACAGCGGAGTGTGTGCCCCTCTGCGTGTGAGAAACAACTTTGTGGGCGGAAATGGCCCGTACAGAGAGAGAGAGAGAAAGAGAGAGAGAAAGAGAGGCTGCAACCACCTTGGCTTCCGTTATATTGAGCCTTAGAGATACGCATAACTACCTTGTTGTTTTCTTTTTTTTTCTTTTTTTATCCCTCTCTCTTTCTTTCTTATATTTCCCCAAATCTTTCTTTCCTTCCTTTCTACCTTCCTTCCTTCCTTCCTTCCTTCCTTCCTGTACCGTTCGACCTTCCGCTTTCAATTATTCTTCCTCTTCCTCGGGCTTTTGTTTTCGCATGTTATTCCACCTTGCAAATACTTCCTTTAAAATTTAGCCACCTCTTCTCTTCTTGTTTTCGTCGTCTGTATAATCATAATATTAAGTATTTAGGAGAAAGAAAGAAATATTTATATAAATTTTTTTAAATTATTCCAGATATATATTAAATTTTATTTATAAATAAATATAAAATTATTTTATTATATATTAAAATTAATTATAAAATAACCAAAAAAAAAATAAAACAAAGATATAATTACACATACGATATATTCGTTGTTAATTATTAAATTTAACGTTTAAAAAAATTAAAAATAAATAGGTAATGCGACATTTTATTCGTAAAAAAGAAGAAACGTTCTTTATAACTGAAAAGAGACACACACATACGCACACATTTTAAGTTATTAGCAACGTTGCGTAGTATTTAAGTAGGTCATTGTAATTAATGCTGGTTGTTACTTTTTATTTTATATCTCATAAATCGAAAGAAAGATATGCACGAGGACAGGCCATTTACCTCGGATGATGATCAAAAAGAAGAAAAAAAAGAAGAAGAAGAAGAAGAAGGAGAAGAAGCGTACTTTGGGAAAGTCGACGTCGCCGGTGGCGCTTACACTCACTTAAAACCCTTTTTCTCCTCTCTACCTTTTCTTGTTCCCTTCTTTCCCTTCACGTCCAGTGTACGGATAAGTCACAGTGAACGGGACGAACGAACGTATTCATGATACGTAAATATGTATAGTGAATTTGTTGAAGTGTGGTGAGACAACGATTAAAGCGACGGTAGATTCATACATGCATCCACTAACTGGAAGCGTTTCTTTTACCATAACAATACCTTGGTTCGTCATAGTCATCGTAAACGCGCTTTGGTCGTATTGTTCTACGGTTTCCCACACGCGATGTGTACGTGACGCGAATTCATCGTCTTAATGGGACTGCGACGAAAGAGAGAATGAGAGGAAAAAAGATTGTAAAAAAGTATCTCTTTAGAAGTTTTAGGTATTTTAAAACATCTGGAATAGTTGCTAAATAAATATACTGTTTTAAGTTGGATACTCATTTAAGCTAGTTCCTTTTTGTCAAATCAGATTAATATTTTTGAATACAAAGTTAAAGAAAATTCTTAAATTTAAAATATACTTCTTTTATATTAATTATTATTATATTATAATTTAATACTAGTTATATACATTGGAAATATTATTAATCGTCTATATATATTTATATTTATATTTGTATAAAGATTAATTCTAAAATTATAATTAATCGGTTTGTCTTGCAAATTCGTGTTATGATTTATCGATTTTTTTACAAAAAATAAAGAAAAAAAGGAATAGTTATTGAAGTCTCGTAACGGGGTTGACAGGATTATTCGGTTGAAATTTGTTTGAGAATTGTCCTTTGTCAGTATTAAATCAAAGATGACAAATGAAGAAGGGACGGAAGAAGGTTTTTTTCAAAGATCCCATTGAACCTTCTGGTCCCTTCTTTTTTTCTCCATCTCCCCTTATCTTTAAACCCTTTCCCTTTTCCAAGAGATGTAACCCTTTTACCTTCCTTCCTTCCTTTCTCGTTCTTCGTTTCACTCCCGCGCGTCTTCCGACAGACCGAAAGCGAGGAACAGATGCTGCTGCTGCTGCTGCTGTTACTGCTGCTGCTGCTTCTTCTTCTTCTTCGAAGAATCCCATCCGTCTCCTTTTCGATCATTTTCATTTTTCTAGTTCTATGCAGCGTACCTAGGTAACGCTGCACAGGTATACACACTTCGAACAGTTAGGTATAGTAAATGGAAATGCGAGCTTTTTCTATTTCAATGAATCGTAGTTGGGAACCATCTACTACTACCAAAGGTTCATTGTCATTTTTTTCAACTAGGATATAATTCAACCAAGCGTATACGCATCTTCCATATTTGAGAAAAAAAACAATTGAAAAAGAACTTTTAGAAAAAGCAAGATGAGGAAGTTGCTAAACCCGGTGTACAATTTTCAGAACCGATAATAAACAATTATAATTTTTAATAACTTATAAAAAGAAATGTATTTAACAAAATTCACTAACAAGTTCTGACTTCTTAAAATTGTATTTTCTGTTTAAAATTAAAATTAAAATAAATTTCAACAAAAAAAAAAGAAAAGAAATAACTGGCTTATTTGAAAATTTTTATTCGATTTTTTCTTTTACTTGATACAAAATATAGACGAGGATGGAAAAAGATATTCGAGTATGTATCTTTCACAGTTTAATATTTGTTTAGGAAGTTAGTGGGGTAAACGAAGGAAGAGAACGTATGCGCCGAGATAAACAGGATGAGGATAGGACTAAACGTACAGAAAGAAAAGGAAAATTAAGATGGAAGGAAGAGAAGAAGTTTAAGAACGGAAGGAAGAAGGAAAGAAAGGAGGTCCCGACGGTCGTCTTTGGGCCGGGAGAAACAGCAGCTGCATCACTCGATACGTATCGTGTTGGGACTGAGTTGTGGTGGGGAGGAGTATACCCGCCGGGGTTACTCCAGAGAGATTATTATCGTTCGGATCAACGTAGCTTCGTTCGAATTCGTTTGCATTCGGAAAAGTTCGGGCGCGTGGCACGCGTGCCGCATCCCCCACCATCGAACTTAACCAAAAGAGGACCTCGGACCCGCTTCCTTTCCTGACCCACCGTCGAAGTCACCTAACAAGACTTTGGATTTTGTTATATATACTCCTATATATTATATATTATATATATATAATATAATATATTTTAATTATATATTAAAATATTATATATTTATTTATATATTATTTTATATTGGATTGGTGGAAAAATAATGTCGGATTTTTGGCCAATATTTTGTATCAAATATTATAAATTTATTTTATTTTTACATATATATAATATTATGTTCTTTATACGATTTTATTATTGTCCTGATCAATAATAATCTCGAATAATCGAATATTTCATTAGTAAGCTTTGTTTTACTTTTTTTTTATATCTACTTGCTCGTAATACGATCTAAAAAAAAAAAGAATAGCAGACGATACTCCTGAAGTAGTACTATATTCACGGAATCACGTTTTCGTGAAACAATACGAGGACTTCGATGAATCACCTCAACATGTTTTGTTAAGTTTATTATTCCGAGCGACGCCTTCAAGCGTGCCGATGTACGAATGCATCCAACGTTTTTATTCCTCAAGCAGCTTTTTTTTTTCTCCTCTTAAAAAGAAAGTTTACTTTATATTTCCCACGGTTTTTACCAAATTCAAGATTTAATCCTGCTGCCCCCGTCTCTACCCACGATCGTTTCTTTTCTAACACTTTTTAATCTCGTGGCGTCAATATTGAAACAATGATCGTTGGAAAGAAAATAAAACCTCTTGGAGAAAAATAAGCTTTCCAAAAATCTTTATTGTTCCTTAACGCAAGTAATTTCAATTACTTTTGAGACAGATGTGATATTCACGACTTTAGTTTATTTATAATAAAATTATTTAAACTATAAGAATTTTAAAGGATTTTCTAAATAAATTGACAAACATAAAAGCTTGTTTTGTAAAAGAACGGATTAATATTCCACTCGAACTATGAACTATTTGTTGTTAGTTATAAATTATGAAATAATAAAAAATAAGGAAAGACTAATTATATAACGTATATAATTTATACGAAAAATAATATAAAAATTTCAATAAAACTGAAATAAAGTAACTAATTTATCAAAGAATGCAAATTGATGTAAAAAAAAAACCTATAAATTAGAATAACGAAGTTATAATAAATATTTTCTATGTGTTGACAAATTGAAAAGAATAAATTATTACTTGGCTAAATTTTCTTGAATAAAAGCTTGTCATTAATACGTGAACGTAATCATAGTTTTGTATGTAGTACAATAAAACTTGGCTCTTGGGGGATTCATTGAGTTTCTTGTAGCCAAGTATATACATATATATATAGTGTATACGGTCATACGGCAAAGAGGAGAGCTCGTACGTTCGCGATCTTGCTCGTATAACACATGAACCGAACGAAGCCCATACATATACATATGTATGTATTCGCGATCAGCCGTATGAATGAAAGAGCAAGGAAGGAAGGAAGGAAGAAACGAACGAACGTAGAACGAAGGGAGTCGCGTGACGGATCCACGTGCTGTGTGTGCGCCAGTTACGGCAGAACGTAACTACGTTTACTGCTGGTTGTATACACGCACAAAACAACGTATATGATACATATATATATACATATATATATAAATAAATATGTATATGTATATATAGAGATGCACGCGCACAGTACTCATATGTAAGGAAAGAAGGAGGTTTAGTTTCTTACTTGTACAGGTTACATGTGCGTGCATTACCGTGGTCGTGCACGCAATAAGGACGGGAGTCAAGTGACGCAGTGAAGAAGACATAAAGAGTGAGGGGATGAAGATAAAGAAAGAAAGAAAAAGAGTGAAAGAGAAAGAAATAGGGTAAAAGAGGGAACTCGATGTGGCGGCGAAGGTAAAGAGGCCGGAAGTGGTTCCATCTGGCTCCCCCGTTGGTTTGACCTGTTGAACCACTCGTGACCGGAAGTATAGCATACACCTACGGGCAGCTCTATATGGTGGCACCACTTTTTTCTTCTGAGCTAACTATACGACACAAAGGCTTCTTTTTTACTTCACGATACCTTATCATTTCTTAACCTGGCGTTATTTACCAGATATAAACGTAGTATCCCCGTGATTTACTTTACCCATAATAGTCGCATTTGTTATTCTTCAACGCAACATTATTATTATTATTATTTTTTTTTTATCAACGAGTAAATATCGTAACCGCGTTAAACGCTGATTGTTGTCTCGAGTTGGACGATTAATTATTTTTTTCTAAAACAGAAGATGGGATGATTATCGTTGACGATAAGACTAGGCGTCAAATTTCTTCTACCGTGTGTTTAAAATCAAATCGATGTTCTCTCTCTCTCTCTTTCTTTTTCTTTCTCCTCCTCTCGTTACAGTGGAGACGTAAAGTGACACTTGGCGGAGTTTATACGGCGGGGGTTGTTCGGCTTGTAATAGCTAACACCCCTAGAGGGGGGAAAGTAAGGAACGAAAAGTGCGATTCGTTTTGGTGAACAATAGATCGCATCGATACGTGCTCGAGACAGGTCCGGGAGCATTATGTTCAGAGCACAATACCTCTCGTAGCCAGGAGGCGGCAGTATGTGCACCGTAATAATCTGTCACCCCCGACACACTGGCGCGTATGGAACATGTTAGGGTTCACCGCACCCTATTTGATAAATATGACGTCACTAACAGAAAAGCTCTAGAGAGTAAAAATCTTTTCATATTTCATTACGATTCGATAGGACGAGAAACTTAGGATAACTCGCACCGATGGTGCCGAGTTAGTTAAGCTTTGCGCGAAAATTGAGACAATACGAGCATAATTAAAGCTACTTTGCGAATAAGGGTACAAAAAAAAGAAGAAAAAAAAGGGAAAAAAAGAGAGAGAAAGGGTAAGGGTAGAATGTGCGAGGTGAATCGGAAAGATTAGTCGAATCAGAGAGGAGGGTCGAGCGATTTCACGCATCGTCGCGAGTCTCGCTTCACGTAAGAAGCGTAATTCGCTGAAAAAAGGAGGGGAGTGTGACGTCACGAAGTGTAGGACGCGGCGCGTGCCAGCGGGTCCAGAAAGAGAGACAGAGAGAGAGAGATGGATAGGAGAAAGAGAAAGAGAAAAAAAGAAAGAGAGAGAGAGAGAGAGAGAAAGGTATGGGGTACGTCTGGTAGTGGTATGGGGAGAGAAAAGAGAGAAAGAGAGAAAGAGAGGTAGATGTAGGAAAAAAGGGTGAGGTGGCCGGGGTGTCGCGCGGCGGAGGTAGATCGTGGCACGGTGGTGGGGGTGGGCGCGTGCAGCCGGCCTGCAGCTGCCTTCTTCTTTCCCTCCCCTCTCGCTTTGCGCACCAGCCCAGAGTCCCTACGGTCGCACTCTGCCACTGACGCAGCCGCTCCTTGTGCCCGTCACCCCTCTAGCACGAAGAACGTTCTGCCACACAACCCCTCTCTACAGGGAGCCGGCGGGACCACAATTATAAGTAGGGGTGCTCCCGGCTTACTGCCTTCAGTCGAGGGTTGAACTCGCTCTTGTAACGTTCGGGCGTATACGTGTTTCGTATATTTCATAGAAAACGCGACGGAAACACGCGCATCTAAGTGTTGTTTACCCTCGAATACAAGACGACGCTGTGTGTTTTAATTGGATCGTGAATAGAAGTTTTCTGCGTGTAATACTCCAATAATAATAATAGTAATAATAATAAGGAAAATAAAAAGCGAATAGAAGACATAAGGACCAAGCAGCGAACTTTCTCAAAAGAGAAGTGTGTTTCGCGCCTGGTAACCACACGCACGCGCAGATAATATTTCGCGTATTGTCGTTGGATCAAGCTCGCCATCTGCCGGCGTACCAATCGGATACAGTGTGTGCCCTGAGAGTCTCCTGTTAGTCAATGTCAGTCAATGCTTCCAGTTTTTCCCGTTGTGTGGCGCTGATTAAACTATTTTGAACCACTAGGACGAGAGAATAGGAGTCCGAAGGAAAGAGATATTACGGAGACGTACGAGAGAAGTTACTTTAACGCGATAAAGGAAAAATAACGAGTGTATACAGAGTAGGAGAACATTTCTTGCCGGGTGGATCATTTAGTGGTACTTCGTTATAGAAGAGCCAACTTTCGTGACAACTTCTCCTTTTCATCCTTTTATTCCTTTCTTTTACTTCGAGTTTTGAAGCTTTCACGTAAAAGTCATTCCTCCCTCTTGGAAGTCCCGCCAGGAGCAATAAAACAGGGAGCTTTTCTGATTCCCTCTGGGTAACAACCCAACCATTCGTTTGTACTTTCCACCTCCAGATCTTGGTGCAAGTCCTGCCCTACCAGAGACAACGCACCCTTTTTCCTTCGTTCCTGGGCCTTCTCTGGTGCTGCTGCTGCCTACTACTACTACCTCTCCCCACCACATCACCTACCGCTCAACTCGGCACGCTCTGTCTCACTCTATCTCGTTTTCTCCCTCTCACTTGGTCTTCCTGCTGCAAGGAGGGCAGCAGACTCGGCGGCTCGTATCAGTAGTGTGTGCGAGACAGTGCGGCAAGGCAGTACGGCGAGTCAGTGCACGGCGACTCGTCGTTGTGTTGCGACGGTTGTTGGCGCGGATAAGAAGAAGAATAAGAAGAAAATAACGTGGTGACCCTTTTTTCTCTCTCACTCTTTCTCTTTCTCCTCCCCCGGTGCTGCTATACTACTACTTACTACTTACTACTTACTTACTTACTTCGCGTATATTTCTGCAACAAAGTATGCCCGTGACGAATTATCGTCCCATTTGTGCTTTTTCATATAATTATTATAATCCATCAATTTTTCATGGCTAACGTAGTGATTCTTCTTCGTACTACTACTACTACTACTACTACTACTAATAGCTACTACGTTACGACGATAAGCTGCGAACAATCGCGTTGAGAGAGGACCTCTTTCTTCTCTCGCTATCTTTCTCAGCGTGGGAACGACGTAACAGCGAAGAAGAAGAAGAAGAAGAAGAAGAAACATCGAAGAGAGAGAGACCCCTCTTCCCTGTTTTGACCCCTCCACCCTCTGATCGAGGCGTCGTCCTTCCTTTATCTCCATCTATATCTATATATCTATACGTATATGTGTTTTTCGGATTCGCGTCTTTCTCTCCCTCTCTCTTTCACTCTGTTTCTCTCTATCTATCTATATCTCTTAATTACTCTTTGCAGTAAGTTAGAGAAATAAAAGGAATATAAAAGTGTGATATAATATCGGAGGAGTGTGAAGTGATCGGTGTGCTAGAAAAATTAATAAAAAAAATAAATAAGGGAAGTAATTAAAAAGCGATATTTTCCTGTTTTTGATTGATTATTACGAAAATCAAGAAAAAAAGTATTCAACGATTATTATTAGGTTTTTGGGGGAAGAAAAAGAAAACCTATTATAATAATAATTAGAATAAGTGTTAAGTGCCGCGAGAACGGGAAGACAGCTGAACCAGCATTTTCGCGAGTTCGCGAATACCGGGCGGTGTATACGCATATTTAAAAGGAGGAACAAGAGGAACAGGAACAACAGCAGCAACAGAAGAATTAGTAAAAGAAAAGGATTAGGATAATATATAATATCTCGACTTTAAGAAGGAAATAAGAGGAGAAAGGGACGTTATCGTGGCTATGCAGCCTCGCGAAGCTATTACCGGAAGAAGATAACGCCGACAGTAAGTCGGACAAAATACTAATCACCACGGTTGTGTGGTCCACGCGCACGAAAAGACGCGTGATAAACATTTGGAGGCTTAGATTAGCCGAAACATGTGGGCCACGATGTTAGTGTGGACGGTTGCCGTCGTTTGTCTACCGTCACCCTATGTGGTAAGTTTTTATATATATTTATATGTATCATAATTTTTACCACCCTTCCTAACATTTATCTTTCTATTACGAAAGTACACGAACCCGTTGCTCTGTTTGAGACACCCTTTAGAAACTTTGCACTTAGAAACAGTCGATTGTTCCCGTAAACACACACACACACACTACTCGAATAAGATCTGTGAATGGCGATGTAAACACGCGGACGGCGGAACTAGGGATAAATAAATGAATTGATTACGTTACCTTAGACGATTATAGTACAACACCAGAGAGTTTATATATATTATTTCACTTTGAAGTTCGCGGTAAATAGGACGAGAGGATAGGTTGGTTATACCTTTTTCAAAATGTCAGAGATTCCCCGAACTCTTTATTTCGCATTACGTACGAAGACGAAGAAGAAGAAGATCCCTACTTCTACTTCTTATTCTTCTTCTTCTTCTACTTTTATTCTGTTTTCTTCTTTTACTACATGGCCAGCTGGATCGCAACAAGCTTATTCTTCCTGGGAGATGTTTCTTTCAATTTATACTCTTCTTCTTCTTCTTCTTCTTCTTCTTCTTCTTGTATTCTCTTTCTCTCTCTCTCGTTCTCCGGTTTTTCTCGACTCTTTCTTTCTCTAACCGTGCGCCAGCAGCAAAAGAGGCGGGGGAAAAAGTATCGAGATACGCTGCATGCAACTCTAAATCTGGATCCACTCTTTTAGAAGTGTCTAGGTTCTTCTCCTCCCCCTTTTTCTCGAGACCGTTCCAGGCTCGGAGTACAGTTCTCTTCGTTGGTAGAAGAAGAGGAACCCAAGATGCTTTTGCTGCTTCACACGCTACAATACCACCCTATCCAATGGATTGTTTCTCCTTCTTCCATTTGACCTTCATCCCCATCGAATAAGATAGTATCTGCAGTTCAAATGTTACACCACCCGATACGTTGTCGTCTTAGCTTTTGTGTTTGTTCCAAAGAGATGCCGCTTTTTATTTATTATTTTTTTTATTCTTTTTTTTTTCTCGGTGTCCGACAAGGACAACTATTATATTCGGAACGATAAAAAGGAAATGATGCACGTCCTCTTTGAAATGATTTTTGTGACGAAACGTACACACATACCGGCGGTCTTCTCTGTTCCGAGAATACGCAACGCGCGGCCATTCTCGTTCCTTAAATAACCTTCCAGCGCGCCAAAAATGAGAATTTCTCATCGAGAGATATCTTCCCGACGCGTCTACAACTACCCCCTTTTTACACCCAATGAGATTACATTAGCCTTAGTAAAGGACTATTCCAAGAAATACACCACTACCAGGGCTACGAAATAACATTCGCATGTATTCTTTCGTTTTTTTTCTTCTCATTCGTTTTAACATTGACGTCACGTTCAGTCGTCGTAAAATAGATTACAGATTTAATGAATGAGATAGAGAGAGAGAGAGAGAGAGAGAGAGTCTCATCGAAGCAAAGATATCAATGAGAAAAAAGAGAAAGAAAAAAAAGAAACAAGAAAATGAGCTTTCTGACGTTTGTCCTCCATCTTTTTCAGAGGTCGTTTTATTTAGAATGTCGAGTACCCAGAAAACGTTTACGCAACATAGTAATCTCAGTATTTATAAATTCGAAGTATGATTAATCGATATAATCGAAACCCATACCCATATGTTACATTTAAAATAAAAATCTATATATATCATATAATAGGTTTGCAGAATTCCTAAATGACGACGTATTAAGTACAAAAGGGTGGGAAAAAGGTGTCCCCGTGAGAAGAAGGTTGGTTCGTTATTTCGACGAAGTAGGTGCGGACGTGCATAAAGCACGTGACCACTAAGAGCGACCTCTTTGCAAGTTCAAATAGCCGAAAGGCGTGTATCGCTGACTATCGGGTTGTAACAACCACCACCGCATACTTTACTCTATTTCCGTCTTATTCCGTAATACTTGGCACAAAGTCGTGTTTCCTATTCGGTTTAAAAGAAGACTATCATCATTTTCTTACTTGGTTACGAATCTAATTTGTTAAATGTGGTGTGTTTAATGAACGTGCCGAAAGGGTGCAGAAACCGACGTTAAAATGTATAAAGAAAGAGTATGATGAGGAGGATGACGAGGAAGGGATGAGGAGGAGAAAGAGGAAGAAAAAGAGACCGGTCCCTTGATCGTTTACATACCGTGGAAGGTTTGCCATTAATTTGTTAGAGAAAAAGGGAGAGATAACGTAGTCTCGCGTGTTAATATATTTACGGGGCCACATCTTTCCTCTTTCTTTCACTCACTTTTTCTTCTTCATTTTTTTTGTTTTTAATTTTATTTACACGAAACCGCCCACTAGCAAAAGTACCACGAGCAGCATCAACAGCATCAGCAGCAGCAGCGCGTGCGTATTACGCTCCGAAAAAGGCATAGGTTTTTTTTCTCTCTCTATGGTAACGGCCCTCTCTTTCTCTCCTAAACGCATTCGTTCGTGTTCCTCTTCACTCTGCTTCCTGGGAGACGCGATTGCGCGCGCGCTCGAGCGCACTTGCTCTCAAACAGACGCCATACGCGTGCGCAAAAACACGCGCGTGCTTCGAGCCTCGAGACAGCCTTCGGTGTGTCTCGTGCCTTCTTCTTCTTCTTCTTGTTCTCTTCCTCCTCGCGACTGTCGTGTCCCGACCCCACGTCGTTTCTGTCCTTTCGATGGAACCACAAGCAGCGAGCCATGTTTTGCCGACAGATGTTGTCTTCTTCCCCCTTTTTTTTCCTTTTCCTCCTCCTTCTTCTGCTTCTTTTTCATTCTGCAGTCACGTTTAATAATTTTTGCTGATTCTCGTTTTTAAAATCACGAATCACATTCTTACAATTAGTATTCGACTCTAGGTCAAATAGACCCAAAATTATTTCATCTTTATTAAAACACATGTGAGATATTTTGCAAATGATTAAAAAGTAAGTTAAATTTATTTGGTTGTTTTGTTTTTCAGGTAAACGCTTCAGGGGTCTTCGAGCTAAGGCTGAAGTCGTTCGTTAACGAATACGGAAAGGATAGTCTTGGTAAGTGCTGTTCAGGCACTACCTCAAGGACAGGGGATTGTTCGGGTGTTTGCAAGACCAGGTTTAGGGTATGCTTGAAGCAATACCAAGTTAAGATTGATACTACGACACCGTGCACTTATGGAGATGTCGTTACACCTGTCCTCGGCGATAACATCGTTAATCTTAGTCCGAACGTAGCCCTGCCCAGTTTTACCAACCCCATAAGATTCCCATTCGAGTTCACATGGCCGGTAAGTTATTTTATTGTTAATATATTTATACAATTTTTATCTTATTTTCCGAAAAAAAAAAGAAATTAATTCCGGATCATCCTGTTGTGCTATCATGTTTGCTTATTTTCGTTCGACTTGGTACGAATCTAACCGATCGTTTATAAAAAAAAAATAATGAGCCAGATGCACTTGTCAATGAGAGAAAAATAAGAAAACAATAGGAACAATAACATTTGTCTTCTCCCATTTGAACCGTTGCCGTTACCATTATTATTGTTTATTCCTTCGTTTCTCTTAGTTTTTAAAAAGAAAAGAAACTACCTATTTTGCCGTAATTTCCCATAATGACATATTACGTTTGAAGATAATTATAAGGTTGATTCGATCGGGGAACATTGAAATACTAATATGAAAAACAGCGTTGAGTGGTGCCGTACACAAAGTTACGATCGTTACGATAAAAGGAAGTTGTTCGTTATTAAACCCAACGGTTTGGGACCCTACACTGAACATATGACTGTTGTGTTGACTTTAACGAATTTAGATTACCTGCTCTTGATCTAAATTACTAATATTAATAATAAATATAAATCTAGAGTTAAAATACTTCAAACAAAAAATTAACATTTATACTTTTTTGCTAGACAAATGTCACGTATGAGATGATTATGGGTGTGTAGGATTTTAACATTTAGAAACTTAAAAGAAATCGGGTATACACATATACACAAACACACACACGCATGTATACAGGGCCGGCGCAAGGTGGGTTCAGCGCGTTCACCGTAATTTTTAAATGAATAATTTCTTGTTGTAAAATTTTTAGTTGTAGTATTTAAGTGTTTATTAAGGCCCAGCAACATTTTTTGAACCCAGCCCCGTAATAGGTCGCGTCGGCTCTGCATATATATATATATAAAGTAGCAGATAGCATTATACATCCTAGAATTAATACTTTGATCCTATCGGCACTTCTCACATAGCTCAAGCTATGCACTATCTGGTAATGCACCACAGTATGCCACTGGCAGATGGCTAGGCCTTTTGTGCCTCTATGCGTCCCTCGTGTGTTGCCCTACCTCTCTCTTTCTCTCTCTCTCTCACTCTTTTTCTCTCCTGTTCCTTTCCATCTCATCGCCGTGACTCCTCTCTCTTACAAACGGAGTTAATTTTACTAACCCATATGGCGCCCCCTGCGCGCGTTCGCACTCCACACACCAAACCAGCATCAACCAGTCTCTTTCTATCACCATCCTCTTCTCTTCCTCCTCTTCCTCCTCCTCCTCTTCGTCTTACCACAAGCCTACTTTTCCGTTTTTTCCTTTACACTCTCGTTCTCTTTCAAACGCGTTTACATATTATCGCTTGCCGTTACGAGAGTGTCTGTTATGTCGTGTCCTAAATGACAAGATCGTTCCAAGTAAGGGAAAAATATCAATAATAAAAGATACATGATTTATTAAAAAGATATATTAGGTTGTGGTGGAAACAAAAACCAATATCGGATTTTATACTACAATTCAATGGGGATAAAATCCGACATTTTTTTCCTATCAATTCAAATTTGATATAAAATTTATTCATTTTCTGAAACATGACATATTAATTAGAATATTTTTACAGTTTAGTGAAATAAAAATCGTGGGTAAAGTAGTTGGGAATAAATTTGAAGGAGTCACACAGAGAGAGAGTACTCATTTTAATCGGTCACGTCGTCGTACGTTTGCCTCGGCTCTCGACAAGAATCGCATACAGGAATCTCCCCACCCACCCCCCTTTCCTAACTCGTATTCAGGTGTGCGTGTACTCTGCGCTTTTTACGCCTCTCTCTCAGTCAGTGCGGCAACCGAACGATTCAAAGAAATACGATATTTTTAGAAAATGGAGAGAAACTCGAAAGTAAGAAGAGAGAGAGGGAGAGAGGGAGAACTTCGTGAGTTTGCACATTATTTTTTTAACTTCTTCTCTCTTATGCCTTTTTCTCCTCCTTTATCCTCTTCCCGTTTTCTTCTGTCTCTCGTTTCTGGAAGTAACGCTATGTGCGTATGTACAACACGGTATGATGTCCGCGGAACGTGCGTTTGCTTCAAAGAAGAATAAAACAGAAAGAGAGAAAGAGAGAGAGAGAAAAGGATGCGGTGTCAACCAAGTGTGGGATGGAAAAAGAGAAAGAGAGAGGGACAGAGAGTACGACTAGAGAAGGTGGGCCCAAAAGGGGAAAAAGAAAGAGAAAGACGAAGAATCGTGGTCCCACGGCCGAAAAGGCCTGCGTGATTCGCGTCCGGGAGAGAAGAAGGAGCGGAGAAGGACGCCGAATGAATGGCTGACTCGGCGCACGACGATGCGCGACTTCCACGACGCGAAACGTTTAGCATAAATTACTCTCCTCTATGCTATGAGAAAGAGGAAGACGAAATGTCTTCGTTCCTTCCTTCTTTCGTTCTTTCCTTCTTTCGTTTGCTCACTCGCTACTTGGATAGACTCGTCCGTTCGGTTTCTAAAAGTCTGCAAGAACGCGCCTAGTTCTGTGTATTTTTAGTAATTTCACCGCGAGCTACAAAACTCACGCGATCGACCTCTTTTTCTCTCTTCCTTCTTCTTCTTCTTCATCATCATCATCATTATCATCATGATCATCGTCGTCTTCCTCATCTTCGTCATCATCATTATTATCATCATCATCATCATCATCGTTCACTCCTTAGACCCCTCGAGCTAGAAGCGCCACCTTGTGCACCTATTAACGATAACACGCTAAACCTATGCTTATGATTGGTTTCTGTTTAACGTAATTATACAAGAAATATTAGATCAGTAGGAAAAAAAAATGTCGGATTTTTGGCCAAGATTCAATGGGAAAATCCGTCATTTTTTTTCCACCAACCCAATATAAATAAAAAAATTAAAACCCAAGCAAGCGAGCGAACGAGCATGCAAGCATAATCGATGATCTTTCCTTCGATTTCCTTTGAGAAAGGATCAGCGAAATGAATGAGAGAGAAAGAGAGAAAAAAAGAGAGAAAGAGATTGTGCGGCACGAACAGTGTTCGAACGAAACTCGTAAGAGAAAAGTACACGAGGAGAGATATATAACTGACATAGTGATCGGTGCAAACGCACCACGGGGTCATCGAGCTCGAAGTATAAATCACCTGATCCTTACAGTGAGCAGCTATAAAGATATTTTGTCTTTTTTTTTTTCTTCTTCTTTTCAAATTGAATAATTTCTTTTAAAACTAGTCGAAGGTGATTTTTGATTATATATGGAAATATTATTGTCTCGTGTATATATTAGATGAATTAAAAGAAACTCCATTATTTGTATGTTTATTTCAAGCTTAAAATAATGAATTTTTAATATAAGAAATACATTTTTCTTTTCAACTAATTTTACTATATTTTTTTTTACTTTTTTTTTGTTAAGAAATTTCATTCACGTATTATCGTGATAATCTCCTAAAACGCGTGTTAGTCACAATAACATTATCATTACATTATAAAATTAATCATATTATCAATTAATCATGAAGATCTTTGGAGAAAAAAAAGTATATTTTCAAATTTCTCGACACTACTTCACACGTACTTAACATTACTCGCCATCTGTTATTCCAAATTTTCGAAATATTTTCTTTTCTTCGGAACTGAAGAAGAAGAAGAAAAAAAAAACTATTCAATTAAAAAAATCTTTCATAACATTTTTTCTAACTGACTGTATATATTTACATGAACCAATCGTTAGCGTACTGTGTATCATGAACCATTAGCCTTAACCAGAGATCCATCGACCAATTCGATCTCTTGTTTTCGGATCAGACTTATTTCACGTTCATATTACCATAGTCCTCTCTACCAGACTACTAGCAGACTTCCTCAGCATTAACGTAACACGTTATGTGTCTGGCCTGAGGCATAAGGATACACATTGGGTGTCTCTTGTTTCCATCATTCTCCCCTACGTTTAACTCCGATCGTTTGTTTCTTTTACCGTTTTACTTGATAATTTATTAATTAATAATACAATCATTTTAAAGACACAAGAAAAATTTTTTAAATAATACAAATAATAAATAAAATAATAATAATAATAATAAAAAATCGTGTGGGTGTAAAAGAAAGAGTAAAGACAAAGCTTAGATTGATAATTAATAATACAATAATATTCAAGACACAACAAAGATAAACCAAAAATAATAATAATAATAATAATAAAAAATCGTGTGCGTGTAAAAGAAAGAGAGAAGTAGTTAAATAGAAAGGGGGAAGCTGGAAAAGAGAAAAAGAGAGAGAAAGAGAGCCGAGATTGGAACAGAGAGGGAAAAGAGAGGCCGAAAGAGGAGCGCACTGGCTCCGAGAAAGAGGGACGACTGCTACTACCTCAAGGAGAGTACAGAGAAGAGGGAAAAGAGAGGCGAGAGAAGGTGGAGGTATGCCGCGCAGCCGTGGGAACAGACTCCCGAGTGAACGAGCTCTCTCGCCCTCTCTCTCTCTCTCTCTTTCTCTCTATCTCTCATTCTCTCATACTCTCTCACTCACTCACTCACTCGTTCGTTCGTTCGTTCGTTCGTTCGGTCTTACTCACTCTCTCCGTCCTGCTCCCACCACCAGTGTTCACCTGTTTCCGTCTCTCTCTCTCTCTCTTTCTCTTTCTCTTTCTCTTTCTCTTTCTCTTTCTCTTTCTCTTTCTTTCTCCTTCTGTTGAGTTCAAGCCGACGAAACACCGTTCTCTTCTTCCTCTTTTCATCTTGCGCCTATCTCGCTACCCTCCTCCCACTTCCCTCTTTCTCTCTCTTACTCTCTCTCTTTCTCACTCTATCCTACGCTTACCTTTCTCATTTTTCTTTCTCTCCCCTCTCTCCTCCCCCGGTTCCATAGCTGCTTCTCCTCTTCTCAACTTTGGTCGCGAAGAGTTCTCTCTTAGCTAACCGGACCTCGAAACAAACACACACACACTCATAACACACACATAGGTACACGGACAAACAGATTTACTCAACTAACGCACATTGTTCTCCGAATACCGAGGCCGAGCTTTTTTGAGCTTTTTTGTCGACATAATTTCGATCTACGTAATAAATTAACGGGCGATCACGGTGGCATTTGTCTCCTTGACAATTTATTTCCTTCCCTATCGGCGACGTTTACCTCTTTCTACCAACCAACCAACCAACCTACCAACCAACCTACCCCCTCGTCTTTGTCACGAAAGAAAAGGGCGTTCAGCTACTTCTCTTCTTCCCTCTTCCTTCTCTCTTCTCCTTCTCCTCGTTGCCATCTTTTATCTTTTTATTTTCCTTTCCATGCGCTTTCACGAAGAATCTCAGAATAGTTGAGATTCTGCCGGTACGCTAACGGAATCTTTTTGCGGACCGCGGATATCTTTCTCTCTCTCTCTCTCTCTCTTTCTCTGTTTCCATCTATCTTTCTCTCTTTCTCTCTTTCTCTACACGAGTAGTCGGTGCCAAAGACAAATCGCACTGTTAAAGAATATAGCCGGTGACGCTCGAATGATCAAACAGTAGAGTAGAATAAGGTGGGACTGAATTACTGTAATTTAATCCGCGTGGTAAGAATCGCTTAATAGAGCGCCGAGATGCTTTACAATCTGGACCATTCCTCTAGTTCCTTTTTTTTATATTATTACAATATATACATATTTTTATTTTTTTTTTAATTATTTCATGATTAACCCACGCTCCATGATTCGGGATATTAATTAGCATAAAATAATTAGGTTGGGGGAAACTAAACCCAAAAAATAATGAGTGTTTCCTCCGATTTAATATTATTCCGAATACGAATCATCATTATTATTATTATTATTATTATTATTATTATTATTATTCGTTCTTTTAGTATTATATTAAATGTAGTAAAAAGAAATCTGTTATTTTTACGTTATTTTCAAGCTAAAAATGATGGATTACTTTCAGCTTAGTAATTACTACATCATTTTTAGATTGAAATAAACATAAAAATAATAAATTTCTTTTTACTACGCTTAATATTATTATTATTATTATTATTATTTTTCTTTCGCGTTTATCTTTCGTTGCATTAATACTTCGTGCATAATGGGTATTATCACAGAGCACACCATTATCAAAGGGGATGAAAGCAGCTCGTTTACGCGACGTCGGCCGGATATAAACATTTATTATTCAACGTGCGGCAACGACTAACGAGGTCGTCGTGTATAATACCACCGTCTCTCTCTCTTTCTCTCTTTCTCTCTTTCTTTTTTTCTCTCACTCTCTCATCATACGGTGTGACGTTAATAATTAAACGTCGTATTATCACCGTGCACGTAGCAGCAAGAGTAGTAGTTGTAACGTGTAGAGTGCACGTACTCGTTACACAATATGTAATACCGTCGTATGTAACATCTCCAACGATGTCGTAGTTACACGCTATACACTAACGATCGTAAACAGATTTATGAATAAGCAACACACTCTGTTCTATATGTCGTAACGATTACCCTCTGTAAGACAGTGAAATGACACAAATGAAAATTATTATCAATCCTTTTTTCTTTTTTTTTTTCCTTTCTTCGTTATTTATTCATTAACTTTGTTTTTTTTTTTTAATCTTATTCTTTCATCCCTCTTATCCATGAAATAACGCGAATGATAAATATTTAAATTGGATCGTTCTGATTTTCTTTTCCCTCTTATTATTTTACGAAAGCTTTTTTACGAATCAATTGAATATTTTAAATATTAACAATAAGAACATGCAATATAAGTGTCGGTAAAATAAAACAGAAAACCTGTCTCTATTTCTCTCTCTCTCTCTCTCTCTCTCTCTTTATTGTCATGTATTATAAATTATGAAAAAAGAAAAATATATATATATGAAAGAAAATTAATATCTTTTGTATTTGTGTTTTACAGGGAACGTTTTCACTGATCGTCGAGGCCTATCACGACACGAACAATACAACGCATCATTCACTCGGTGAGTAATATTTCTCTTTTCTTAACATTAACCTTCACGTGTCACCCGATGTTTAATTAGGGAAGGGTTAAAGGGTTATTCGAAAATGAGCTTGCGTGTGTCGTCTGCATGAGTAGTAGTCCACGTACAAAAAAAGAACTAAAAAAAAAAAATAAAAGAAAGAGAGACAAGTGAGAAAAGGATTATCATAAAATTAGTCGTTCAACCCTGACGCACGAGCGAGCCCTTGATGCGTGACACACGCTTCTGCCTGTTTGCCTGCTAGTTTGCTTACTTGCCTGGCAAAGTTCTCGACGATAGATAGATAGGAAGTAACAGTGAGATAGATAGATAGATAGAGAAAGAGAGAGGAAGAGAAAAAGACGCGAGCATGTGCGGTCCAGCTGCCCTACCGAATCTCGATGTGTCTTGCATCGTGTCCGAAGTAGTCGAGAACCGACTTCCGGCCTTGTCACGACATTCACCAGAGACACGAGACGACGAAACCTTCGGATCTATCTTCTTTTCCAAGTAACAACCCCTCGACTACTAATTTTTTTCTGTCTTCTTTGCTCCCGAACTAGCAGCTCGTGCTTTTCGTCATTGAACGTAGGGAAGATTAGGTCTGGACCTCTTCTTCCTTCCTTCTTTTTTTTTTTTTTTTTACAATATATGGTTTTCGATCTCTCGTCGTCAAAATTAGTCTTCCGTTTTAGTTGCTTTAAAAAAAAATATATATATTAGGTTGATGGAAAAGAAATGTCGTATTTGTCCATTGAATCGTGACGAAAAATCCGACATTTTGTTTTTTTCCACAAACCTAATATTTTATATAATTTATATTCTTCTCCCCCTCCCGTTTTTCCTAACGTTACCTCCTCGGTTAATGCTTCTATGACCTGTTTTTATTTATATTCGTTATCATTGTTATCGTATTACCGTAACACGTTGTCGTCCACGTGCGTGTATATATAAAGTAACATCTCGATAAAGATTCGGTGGCGTCGGCGTCGTTGTCATCCTCCTTCTCCTCTTCCTCTTCTATGTTGTTGTTGCCATAAACGTGGAGGATGAAAGAGGAGTTGAGAGGAAGACGACGCCCATAGACACTAGTGTTTCCTTCCTGTGTAATCGTAGCAGCCAGTACTACAACTATTCTACTCGTGGTAGAGCTGCTCGTGCCGAGTAACGCGATACTATTTCGGTGTGGTAGAACTTATCTTAGAAAAACGTGTCGATTTTTATTACATTGTATATTTAGCGCAAATGTCATGAAACATAAATCTATATTATTGCAATCTTTCTACATCTGTTGCTCGAGATATTTTTAATCGATATAAAGAACATAAATAAGAACGATGATCGAATTTATTTGATTGATCGATCATCGTCGTTCTTGATTTTGATTTTGTTGATGTTGATAAAAATAAGAATAAAAATAAGAGAAAGAGAGATAAACAGACAGACAAACTGACAGATAGAATATAAAAACCGTTGGCTCTTCATGCACGCGTGTAACATGTATTATTCTTGCGTTCGTGCGAATGTTTCTCTCTGTGTGTTATGTGTGTGTGTGTGTGTGTGTGTCTGTCGCGCATGAGAGCATCGTGCGGCCGCGTGTAACTTCCGCTCTTACCGCCCGCACCGGTAGATTCTAATTACTTTACCGGTAGGACCTCGAGGAAGAAATGAAGTTCTTTTCGCGTACTTTACTTTATTCCGTTTTTAAACCATGATCCTGAGAGTGAATAAACTTGTAGTATACCAATTATAAATGATAAACGGAGTCCTTCGTGCTTCTTAATTACGAAACTCGACGTAAGAGAATAAATATCTATATATATATATATATATCCTTATAATAAAATTTGTCTCTTTTACTTCTTTTTCACGTGCGTTAAAAGACAAACACACGATGACGTCGACGAGATATATATATTAATGGAGAACACTACCTCGCCCTTTTATTTCCGCCCTCGCGCGACGAGCCCGTGTATGTGTGTTGTGCGTGTGTATGTGTGTGTGAATTTTCTATGAACGGACGGATGAATGAACGAACGAACGAACGAACGGCGGCAACGGCAGCGGACCCGCGTGTATGAATGAATGAATTCAAATACAAAGAGGGAGGTCATATATATATGAACGTGTACGAATGAATGAAACTGTGAGAGATCCTTTAGGTCTCTCTTATTAAATACGCGTTACGATTATTTTACTTTTGAGATAGTCTAATATGAATAAATAAATAAATCAAACAATTTTACATAGTTATTATACAATTAATTATATATTGGATTGGTGTAAAAAGAAATGTTGAATTTTATATATTGATTTTACATATTTGAATCTTTAATTTAATTTAATTTAATAGAAATCGTTTGGTAAAGGTAAATAAAAATTTGTTGATTTAAATTGGTTAACATTATATATTTATAGACATGAGTAAATATGTATTAGAAAATAAAGAGAGAGAGAGAGAAAAAAATTTTTTTAATGTTTTTCCGGTAATAGAGTCCGCTTTGCTTTGCTTTGAAGATTGTCCGAATTTCTGGCCTTTATCATCGAGACATTAAATCGTATACCGTTTTGTCGGTGATACTTTCTCTCTCTCTCTTTCTCTCTCTTTCTCTGTCTAGTGTGCCTCGAGTATAATATAATACCCACAACGCGGAGGCGAAGCGAACCCTTTATTGCCGTGCGCTGCTCGGATGCTGCTTCCTTTCTCAGGCTCACACCCCTTCTCACCCTCTGTCTACTCTTCTCTTTTCTCCTCCCACTTTTCTCTCTCTCTCTCTCTCTCTTTCTCTCTCACACATATACACATACACGAATATACGCGTACATACACAAGCATTATATACTACTCGCTTTTCGAAATAGTCTACGAAATCTCGCACACAAATAATCGCGTCCTTGTTTGATGTTGTAGTCAAAATAAACGTCTTAGGAAGAGTTTAGAAAATATTAAGTAGCAATTATGGAGAGTTTTAAATTATTCTCATTTTCCTTTTTACGATCGAAATATTATAATGATATACTTATAACAAGTACGTATAAACACATACACATACACATACACAAACACCACACAAGAAGCTGAGAGTAAAAACTTTGTCGAGATTCACAAAGCTTACGTCATCGTCGATCATCGACCCTCTCTCTTTCTCTCTCTTTTTCCCGTTTGGTTTCGATGGGGAGACAGTAGCGGTGATATGCAAGTCGTTCCTTCCACTCACGATGCACTCGACTCATCTCGAGATGATCCAAAGCAAAAAGTTTCACATCGATCGTTTGCTTCTCTTCTATTCTTCTTCCACCGATAATCTCTCTTCTCTTGTTATGTTTTTTTCTTTCTTCTTTTTTTTTTAATGGTGCATCGAGATGATAACATAAACAGCGATTGATCAACCTACTCGTTCACTCGAATCTATGTATTATGTATTAGGTAGACCAGAAAGTAATATCGTTCATAGATATATCAATATTTGTTTATCATTTATCAGCTAATAAGAGTCTACTTCTAAATCGTTTCAAAAAGCAAAAATTAATTACTTTCTGGTCCACCTAATATATACGCTTCGATACAACCGGTTAAAGAATAAATAAATTTGGGATGAGTAAAAGATGAATCTAAAACTGTAACAACGGGGTTAAGTAATTTCTATTGCATCATTGTTTAGACAATGAGATAAATCTCGTTAAAGAGTATAGAAGTAACACTCTACTGGCTGACTGACTGACTGACTGACTGACTAACCTGCCAGGCTTCGGGCTATACTTCGGCAATCGGCCGTTTTCTGAATGAACAATAGAAAATTCCGG
>JACGTP010000007.1:781627-826864 GCA_023678845.1 Mischocyttarus mexicanus | reverse complement strand
TTGATCAACCTACTCGTTCACTCGAATCTATGTATTATGTATTAGGTAGACCAGAAAGTAATATCGTTCATAGATATATCAATATTTGTTTATCATTTATCAGCTAATAAGAGTCTACTTCTAAATCGTTTCAAAAAGCAAAAATTAATTACTTTCTGGTCCACCTAATATATACGCTTCGATACAACCGGTTAAAGAATAAATAAATTTGGGATGAGTAAAAGATGAATCTAAAACTGTAACAACGGGGTTAAGTAATTTCTATTGCATCATTGTTTAGACAATGAGATAAATCTCGTTAAAGAGTATAGAAGTAACACTCTACTGGCTGACTGACTGACTGACTGACTGACTAACCTGCCAGGCTTCGGGCTATACTTCGGCAATCGGCCGTTTTCTGAATGAACAATAGAAAATTCCGGCTACTCACGGCACTCTCAACGTCGTTAATGAATACTTTGAATCGGACTGGCCTCGAGCACCTCTCTCTCACCGGGTGTTTACGAGCGGTTTATATACGCTGTGTGTAGTATACATCCTCACCGGTCGTCAATGGGTCCAAGTTTTAAAAGATACGAGAATGAGAGAAGTTTACGATTAATAATAATTCTGATTAACATCGTTGTTAACAACGATCGATGGTATTAATACACGGTTCCGGAGTATATTATTTACGTTTGCAACGTAATTACCAAATCTTGTTTAGAATTTATATTCGTTGTTATCACCCCTCCAACACCTACTCCTTCTTTCAAAATTTTGGATAGAGTTGATTACTAATACAACGTAAATCGTATTTGACGATATAAGAACAATAAACATAAGTCGTGTAAATACACGTATAGTGTTGTACCATAATAATGTTAGCAGACACGTTGATTCCCATCGATGGTTTCGGAACTCGTAAAAGCGCGAGCCATCACCTGGGAATAAGAGATGGGCCAATAAACTGCTGCTTCTCTGACTCCCGGTTTCGCCGGCAACGAAATGCTACTTTCCTTCTGGGAAGGAAGGCCGGTTTCCTTCCTTAACTATCCCAGGACACGCCATCGGGCAAAGTGTTTGTTCTTTTGTTGGAGGAGGGGTTTTTAGCTACCTTCTTCTCTCACAGTGGCGTAGCCTAAAAGATCGGATCTGCCTCGGAGTTATTCTTAATCGGTGTATTACATTTAGTGTTACGGAACGATCGTACCCTCTTTTTCACTCGATCATCGAAGATCGATGAGAATAAACTGAAGCAAGCAGGCAAGCAAGCAAGCCAGCTGGTTGGTTGTTTCTTGCTAGGTTCTCTTGTTCTTATATTGTCGTTGATAATAATGTAGTAGTGATAGTAGTAGTGGATAATAATAATAGTAGTAGTAGTAGTAATGGTAGTAGTGGTGTAGTAGTATTAGAAAAAGTAGTTTACTTATTGTTAGTATTAGTGTAGTAGTAATGGTGGTGGTAGTGGTGTAGTAATAGTACTAGTAGCAGTAGTATAGTAGTAGTAGTAATCCCTGGCCCCCGCAAGATCTGTTGCCGTGAGACAGGACTTTTTTTCGATGATGGTGTGCACCTGATCGAACCATCCTAATCTACGTGGCTATTATGATAATACGTTTAGACGGAAGGTTATGTGCGGGGCCTGCTTCTTCTCCTTCCTTCCTTTTGCACGCAGAAAACAGGTAAGCAAGTGGGAGGAAGAGGAAGAAGAACAGAGAGAAGGAGACGGAGAACGCCTCTTTCCCAGAGGCAGAGAGCCACAATGTTCTCTCTCTCTCTCTTACTCGCTTACTCACTCACTCTCACTGTTTCTCTTTCTCTCTCTCGCTGTGGTATACGCTTACTCTCTTTGTGCCGGATGCGCACCGCCAGCAGAGTAGCAATAGCGGACGAACGTCCGGCCTCTCCTCTCCTCTTCTCTCTTTCTCTCTTCATCACGCCCCTCACTCACGTTACTACTCGTCTTTTTCTCTCTCGAAGAGCCCGGTACACTTGGAACGCATCATTGGTCGACTATCTGCCCCTGCTTTAGGCTCCGCACAACTAATTACCTCTTCTCTTTCACTCTTTCATTCTGTTTCATAAACTCCTCTACCGTAGATCGCCAAAAGTCGTGTGATTAATTTGTACCTAATAATAATAGTAGCCAAACATAAACATAATATTAGATGGACCGAAAATTAATGTCGTTATTTACTTTTTTTTTGGACCACGTCTTAGAAGTAGACTTTGATTAGCTAATAAATGATAAATAAATGTTGATATTCCTAGAAACGATATTATTTTCCGGTCTATCTAATATAAAAGGAGGGAAAAGGCTCGTATTTAAGATCATTATCTATATATATTTATATATACATATGTTTTGTATTATTTTGCAGAAAAGATACTGATCACCAGGCTAACAATGCAAAAGTGGCTAGACGTTGGCTCGGAATGGATAGAGGAAGAACATAAGAGTGCCCATTCACGAATGGTCTACGAGTATAGAGTGACCTGTGCAGCGCATTATTATGGAAAGGGATGTGAAAATCTTTGCCGACCTAGGGACGACAACTTTGGTCATTACAGTTGCAGCCCTACCGGTGAACGTGTCTGCCTTTCCGGATGGAAAGGCGACTACTGTGCTACTCGTAAGTATTGTTTTGTTTTTTTTCCTTATCATAATCACATCTCGTCATATAAAGTTTTTTTTTCTTATTCGTATTCTCGTCCATCACGACTGCACCACGCGACGATTGACGCAACCTTCGTTGTTTCTCTCTTCTTTTTTTATCTGTTTTTTATTTTTTTATTCTTTTTTTTTTGTATCGTTCCTACCGCGATTAAATGCAAATCATATGCGGCTGCTCCGTTTTGTTAGCTGCCGCTTACGTAACTTCGATACCGAACTGCGTTCCGCGTTTGAAAGTAAAAGTAGCCGATGATACTTCGCGGTAACAGCGAGGCCTACTAGTTGTGATCTTGGAGGGCCTTGTCTAGACAGGGGAAGGATTCACGAAATGAAATTCTTCTAACTCATTCCTCTATTTTCCTCGGTCTTCTTGTCACGTTCGAGCGAATCCGAAAGCGAAGTTTTGTACGTTGCTGACGGCTTAGAGAGCCGAGAGAAGAGACCAAACTCGGCGATACTCTACGGCTACAGCATCAGGATCGGCACGACTCCGGTGTGTCGGCGGCCAGCACCGGTGCAACGCCAGTGCAACGTCGGTGCAGCGAGCAGCTCTCTGCTCGAGAACGTGCAGCAGCTTCCCACGCTTGGCTAGCGCGTGTACGCGAGACTCTCTCTCTGGTCTGGTCTCTCTCTCTTTCTCTTTCTTTCTTTCTCTCCCTCTCTCCCCCGTCTCGGCATCCTCTTTGTTGCACTCCCGCTCACTCGCGTACCTGAGCCTCCCGTCGAGAGCGTACGACGAAGGCGTGCAGCCCCTGCCTCTCCGCCCCCGCCCCACGCCCCCGCTCTGATCCGATCCTTGCACATGCACGCGCTCCGACCTTTCTCTCCTTCTCTCTCTCTCTCTCTCCTTTCTTTCTTTCTTTCTTTCTTTCTTTCTCTCTTTGATACACACGTATACGTCAGAGCTCTTCAAGAATTGGCCGCCGAAAGAGGATGCGTTGAAGATTCAGCGTTGCCAATCGTCGTATTAGACATTCCTTTAAAGAAGAACTTGATTTCTATTTTTCAAGGAAATATATTTTTCTCATCACCTGCCGATAATATTTCTTCTCATCTGAAACATATATATATATCCATATTTTATTGGATGGAATAAAAATTTCGAATTTTTCTATTGAATTGTGGCCAAAAATCTGACCTTTTTCTTGTCTACCGACCCAATATAATACATATTTCTTTTTCCTCCTCTCGAATTCGATATTATTTAAATAATAGTTTAAATCGGACTATCTAGATTCACAAACGACGACGATGATTATTATTTCAATTCCATCGACGACCTTGTGGTTATCTCAAAGTCTCCACCTTGTTTCGTACGCAGAGCCAACCTGTTCTTTTTTTTTTTACTGTTTATTCATATTATACACGTATATACGCGTATGACCGTATTGGGCTCGTTCTAGTGTAACGGTTACGTAGAGAACATTGAGTTATAAGAACGAATAGGGTATCTCGTATCACGAGGGATCATCGAGGCGGAACGCAATCTCGTTTTCGAGGCTGTTCCTCGAGGCTGGAGAACCGACCCCGAGCACAGGAGCAGCCCGTTCTTGGTAGCCCCCAAGTGATGGCCAACGCGGAATCCGAAAATCCGAGACTACTTTGAATCTCTCTCACCCGTTGATAGCCAAGTTAAATCAAGTCAAATCAAGTCAAGTTGCCGAAATAAAGAGTCCTCTTTCTTCTCCTCTTCCTCCCGGGGGTCAGATCGTGAAAACGTTCTGGGTATCGGTCGTTGCACCCTTTTTCTTCTCGTTGAGAGCACGAATCGCGGCGACCGGTCGGTAAAGTTTGCGCATTGATTACTAATAGACTACTTACTCTCTCTTCGTTTCGTTACATTCCCCGGCATTCGTGGAATCATGAGTTCGTGCACGGTTTTGCGAATCGAAACTTTCAAAGAATCGGAAGGCGAGTCTCGCTTTTGTCACGCACTTCTTGCTGCGATTGGCCGATCTTTTCTCACGTCTCTCTCTTTTTCTTTCTCTCTATCTCTCTCTATCTCTCTCTCTCTCTCTCTCTCTCTCTCTCGTTCGGTCAATCTCAATCTCGGGAAAAAAAGAATACATAGGACTCACCTACACAGATATATACTAACACACATATATACACGTTTATAGGAGCTCTCAATAAACCGATTGAACTCTTTGATTCCAAGAGAAAGACCCTTTTGAAAGTCCACCTAGATCAACGTGAGAAATAAAATAACGTTAGAATCGTTTTTATTACATTGAAAAGAAAAAAGAAGAAAACAGTTTTTATAAAAAAAGAAAAAATTGCTTGATAAATTGTAGTAGAACAACCCGCCCACTTTCTTTCTCGAAAGCTCCACTAGGCTAAAAGGATTTCGAATAACGTCGAACGTCTCGAAAAGTGGCAAAACGCGTTCTTTCGGAACGCATTATACCAGAACATCGAACTTTCACTCGCTAGCTAGCTAGCTAGCTAGAAGCTGTTCTTCGATGTATAAAATCATCAAGTCCTCATAGTTTAGTTTCATGATCGAAGAAGGAAAGCGTGCTTACGAGCCGGAGAAAAGAGCTTGTTCGCGCACGAGCCGATCATAAACCCGTTCATCGTTCTAACTAAATACTAAAGTGAAGGAGACACGAGCAGTAACAGCAATAGCAGCAGCAGCAGCAGCAGCTGAGGTGCACGTGAATTATTTTCCCCCTTTCTTTTTTTTTTCGACTTATCGTCGCAGCAGCTACGGTTTTTCGTTCGGGGAAGCAACTATGAGCAAGGGGTTAACGAGATATAGAAATAGGGGCTAAAAATGAGGTAGGGGTGAGACTAGGTATTAGTAGTTAGAGCTTGCACCACGAAAAGATAGCTTTCGGCACTGCAGACGGTCGTCGTCGTAGTCGCCGTAGTCGTCGTCGTCGTCAACGTCGTCTCTCTTTCGGGGGTACTACGACGTTACATGGGGATTGCGGGGAATAAAGGCAGCTGCAACGCGAGGCCATGCGCGAGTGGGCCTGACAGCTGCTGCGAAGGTCGGTGCTTTAACTAACAGCTGCACCAAACTCACGTTCACAGTCCATTTCCATTGGCAACCTTCTCCCTTTGCTCCTCTTCTTTCTTCCCTTCTTTCGTTCTTTCTCCCTATTTCTCTCTCTCTCTATTTTTCTATCTTTCTCTATTGCTCTTCTTATTCTTCGATCCCCTTTTGCTACGACCTCGTCCTTCCTATTTGGGTGACGATATTTTTCCAAAGTCTTTCTTCATCTCTTTATCATCTCTACCTACCTGTACAACTTTGAAGATCTTTCCGCATTCAGCAAGTTCTGTGAGAGTGAGAGAGAGATAGCAAGGTGTGCAAGGCACACAATGAATACCCAAAACGGCAGGTAGTCTGATGGAGGAAGAAAAGACTTCCCCGTCTACTTTTCTATATTCTTTTTTACTCGATAACACTTATTTCCATGCTTTTTTTATTTACCGTGTTGGACCATTGTATTCCGTTGGATCTGTGTATACAGAATGATGTATTCAATCACCGCGTTTCAACTCATTATTTATTTTGTTAAATCTTCCTAGAATAAGTTCTATCTTGTCGTTGTTATTGTGACTAGTCGATGCCAAGGTTATACGGTCTTCTCCGGTGTCCGATCATCGGGCTTACCACCTACCTTCAACCCTTTCTTTCTTTTTTTTTTCTTCCTTCCTTCCTTCCGAGTCGTTTTCTCGCGATATGGCATGACCCCGATTGAGGAGGGAACGTGCACGCAACTACGGAACTCGCGTAATCGAAGAAGTAGTAGTAGTAGTAGTAGTCACTGCCAACCACGCACGAGTCCGCAAACATTTGCGGTCAGAGCCCATTCAAACGTTTATTGCACCATAACTATATATCTTTAGGAATGTTACATTCCTGTACTTTTAAAATAAAATTATTATTATTGTTATTGATTAAAACACGTCCTACTATCTTTATTTTATTTTAATTTGATCGATGGTACTACTTTACAGAGTAATAATACTTTAATGAGTAATATAATATGTCGACTTGATAAAAGTATACTAAAAAGGTTGAACAACAAATCTAAAAAGGGTGGAATATTTAGATTCTCTTTATTGAACATTCCGATCCATCGTAAATTATCCAACTCTCTCTCTACGGTTGACTACCATACACACGCGTGTGTGTATTATTATTATATGCATCGTATTATATATCGTCGTCGTCATCGTCTTAGTAGTAGTAATAGTAGTAGTAGTAGTAGTAGAAGAGAAGAAGAAGAAGTTGGTACGTATCGTTCGTGCAGTCGTGAGGGACGCGATCGACCTCTCGCGGAGCGTTGCCTTAACCTTTTGGATTTTTTCTTACTCCTTTCAGCCCGCTGCCTGCCCGGATGCGACGAGCAGCACGGACACTGCAGTCGACCCAACGAATGCAAGTAAGTATCTTCTTCTCATACATACATATATACATATTATACATACATACATACATACGTGTATATACGGTGTACGTACGTATGTGGTACACCTAGTTTGCGCGTTTCTCCTCTCTCAACGTGCATGAACGAACCCTGTAAGATGCATACATATATATATAGGGTGAGTCAGTAACTCTATTGCCATTGAGGGAGAAAAAAACAATTTTTATATTGGGTCAGTGGAAAGAATAAATATATCGAACGACGACTCAATATTTAGATATTTATTTCTTATCGATGAAAAATAAATCTTCTATGCATTTCGTATAATAGACAAGAAGACAGCTGAATAGTAAAGTGAGTCATCGGGAGAAAAAAAGTCACGCTGAAATATTCTCGTTTAGTATTGTATACATTAGATGGACCGAAAAGTAATGTCTTTATTTATTTTTTTTTTCTATTTTCGGCACGACTTAGAAGTAGTAAATAACTCTGATCAGATGACAAATGATTAATAAATATTGATATGCAAAGAAAAACGACATTGTTTCATATATACAAATATAAATCAATATCTAAATAATTCATTTATATATGGATAATAGTTATCGAATCACCCTGTATATTACCCACGACTTTTCTATACTTGTACCACGTTTCTCCAGGCTCCTCGATGTTCCTTCCAACTTCTATACGCATTCTACAGATACTCACACACACACACACACAGGTATGCATACATCATGGACATATACACAAACGTTCTTGCTTCTTCTTCTTCTTTTCTCTTCAAGAAGAAGAAGAAGAAGAGGAGGAAGAATTCGAAGCGTTCGGCTCCTTTCCGTCGAACGACTGACTCGTCGGGCCCGTTCGAAGGTGCCGCGGATCCGTTCTTCTTCGACCCAACAAAAAAGACAATTCTTTCTTTTATTTCTTTCAAGTTCCTCTCTTCTTTCATTTTTTTTCCTATCTCTTTTTCACCCCTTACTTTATTTTTATTTTTATTTTTTTATTTCTTTACGACGTGTCATTGAACCTCAGGTAATAAATACTATTACCCTTAAACTTGCTATTTTCGAAATACACACACGTATTTTTTGGGTTAAACTCAGAAAGCTATTGTAACGTTGGGAAGAAAAAGGAGTGGGGATTAGAAGGCTGAGAGTAGGGGGTTGGGTAAATTAACTATAAGGAAGAAGAGACGAGACCATAGCGCGCGAATCTCTGCCCGACCGGCGCTAACCCGGGCTTTAGAGTTAACTCGATCATCTAATTACTCTACGACCGGGGTTAATTGTCCCGTTAGCCGCAGGCACTTGCTCTCCTTCTCTTTCTCTCTTTCTCTCTATTTCTCTGTCTCTCTTTATGGTTGACTCAACGTGCCGCCGTCTCAGAACTTTCCCTCCTCTTTCTCTTTCTCTTTCTATTTTCCTCACTGTGTCTTCACATTTTCTATCTTTGATCATTTTTCTTCTATAACAAATATAAAAGGAAGAATTTTTGTCTTTAAAGAAGCATAGATTAGGAGAACTTGTGCATGACCGTGTTAAAAAGAAAAAAATTAGAGCTCGCGATTCGATCAAAGAAAAAATGATAAGAAAAAAAACGGAATAAAAGAGAGGGAAAAAAAGAGAGAAGATTCTCGTGCCCGTATATATTAGATCGGCGAGTATTCAACAAGAAGAAGAGTTTTGAACTATGTTGATGATCGCGCTGTTATCCGTGGCGCCATGCAGGTATAATATGCCCAGTTCCGATGATGTTTCCCAACCGTAATTGGGTTAATACGTTTTATATTAACTACATAAACGCATTCGTCTTTGTCCCCTCGTCTTCTCTTTATTTTTTTTATTTTTTTCTTCTACCATCATCTGTCCATATTTCATGATTCAAATTGCCAACGGTCAATTTGTGATTAACAAATCGTAGAAAAATAAGAATCAATGAGAATATGATTGTGTTTTGTGTTTCTTTCTTATTTCGCGATACAACGAGTTTATATTAAAGTGACTGTATATATAAAAAATAAAATAAAAAAACTCTCTCTCGATATGATCGATTGTCGTGAGAGAATATGAAAAAGGAAGAAAGAAAGAATGAGAGAGATAGAAAGAGACTCGTGGGATATCGGCCCCGCTCGTGATACGTGAAAGAATCACGGCTATGGTGTTCCATTGAAATTTCGGAGTCCACGTTCGGCCGTGCGTTCGTCAGTTGAATACAGATGACGATGCACAGACTATGCATCCTTGTACGTCCTCTCTCCCTCTCCCTCTCTCTCTCTCTCGCTTCGTGATTCGAGTGAATGTACTGTATTACTGTGAAACAGACTGTTCTATTCGCCTCGATCTACGCAAAGTGAACGTACTTTAAACGTTTAGCATCCGAGTTTAGTATCATCGTCTTTTAATCCCCGATCGTAGAAGCAAAACATTTCAATATATAAGTATATATATATAATATTATTGGATTGATGGAAAAATGTCGTATTTTCCCATTGAATTGTGGCCAAAAATCTGACATTTTTTTCCACCAACCTAATCTATTATATATTATATAACATATCCAAAGCTAAAAATAAGCAAAAAAAGAACAGATTTATTAAAAAATTCTAATATTTCGTTCTACGATTTTCCCTTTACAAAACATTTAAATTTTTCGGTTTAGAATCGAAGAAGAAAACTATCTAGTGGAAGATGATTATGATGATGATATTGGAAGAACGTCGTCGTAGTCGTCTTCTTGTACGCGACGCCGACGCGACGACGATACTTCACGAATCTCGTAGTTACACGGAATTTGTTTAATAGTATACTAGTAGAGAAGAGAGAAAGAGAGAAAGAGAAAGAGAGAGAGTCATGCGATGTCCGAAGTGCGCTCGCGCTACCCGAACCGAGCCGAGCCGAGCTGAGCCGACAAAACCGTGCGCGGCATGGCGCAGATCGCCAATATATATAGGTGGATAGGTATTAGTGGGCAGAGCGAGGCGCGCGCACACGCACACACAGGAGCGTAACCTTTCCTTGACCCGCATACTGAACGGCTGTGCCGAGGCTCGAACCGTGGGAACACTACTCGACGACTCATCCCCACTCTCTTACGAATTCTACCTTCTCTTCTGTCTCTCTTCCTCTTTCTATCGCTTCAGAGATCCTCTCCCCACTGCTACTACCACCACGTCAACCGTCTCCACCACCGTCATCGTCATCCTCGTCGTCGTCATCGTCATCGTCGGCTTCGTCGTCGTCGTCGTCGTCGGGACTCTTCTCTCCTCACCGTTCCACCTTTCATCTCGTTCTCCCACTCCTTTCCTCCTCCTCTTCCTCCTTCCCTCGACTCTACTACTAATACTACTACTACTACTACTACTACTCCTCGTTACCTGACCGGCTGGCTGTCCTCCTCTTTTCATCTTTCTTTCTCGCTCTTTCTCCATATAACCCCTTGGACAACGTAATGGCCGACCACCATATACCTCTCTTCTCTACCCCTTCCTCCTTTTCCTGTACCTGCCTCGTCTCTCTTCGCTCAGCCTTTATCCACCTTTGTATGTTCCTTCGATATATAGTAAGGTACCTATATTTTTCACCCTTTACCTCCTCCCGCGCGCGCGTGTACCACGTACACATACACACATAGAGAGAAAAAGAGAGAGAGAGACCAACACAAACACACAAAGATAGTTAGAGAGACTGACTCGCACACAACGTGCACTTTTCCACAGCAGTAGCTATCTCGAACACTCGGTTCGTCTCTCTTTTCTGTCTACTAACTCCGTAGAGTATTTAGATACGATTCCTTCTCATACGTGAGATCACGAATTCCTCTCTCCCTTTAAAACAGGCAAACGAGTTTTCTAAACGTATACCAAAAGAGACTTTTGATAATAACCGCGAGGGAGATACATATTTATGAAAATCATATAAATACGAATTCTCTTATTATCTAATGAGATGAATTAAACTATAAGCATAATATTTGATTCCATTATTTAATTTTTTTTTTTTCGTTTTTTTAATTGCAGCTGTCACAGCGGTTGGAAAGGAGCTTTATGCGATCAGTGCTTGAGATATCCCGGGTGTCTTCATGGTAGTTGCCAAAAGCCTTGGGAATGTCTATGCAACGAAGGCTGGGGCGGACTGTTCTGCAACCAGGATCTAAACTACTGCACGAATCACAAGCCCTGCATGAACGGCGGCACCTGCTTTAACACCGGCCAAGGATCGTACACCTGCTCTTGCGCGCCGGGCTTCACCGACACGGACTGCCAGACACCGCTTTTGGACTGTCACTCGAAGCCATGCTTGAATGGAGGCTCCTGTTCGATGGAAGCATCGTACTCGAACTCTAGTGTATCCTCCGGTGCCGGCAACAACAATAATAACAACGCTAACAGCAATCATCATCGTCATTTGAGTTCTTCCTCTTCGCTCGATAGCAGCTCATCGTCGTCGAACAAGTTACAACAAGCAGCCTATCGGTGTACTTGTCCACCAGGCTGGAGAGGTCGTCACTGCGAGATGACATCGAGATCATGCCGAGACTCGCCTTGTTTACACGGTGGTATCTGCGAGGATGACTCATTGCACGGTTATTTTTGCCGTTGTCCAGCAGGATATATGGGTATAGATTGCGAGTCCCAACTAAACGAGTGCTCGCCGAATCCTTGCACGAACGGCGGCACCTGCATCGACATGGTCAACAATTATCGTTGTACATGTCCTTCTGGTTTCGCTGGAGATCGCTGTGAGATCAACATCGACGATTGTCAAGGCGATCCTTGTCTTAACGGTGGCACGTGTGTCGACTTGGTCAACCGTTTTAGATGTCAGTGTGTACCTGGATTCGTTGGTAGGCTTTGCCAAGACAAGGTCGATTATTGCCTGGCTAAACCGTGCGCTAACGGTGGTAGATGCACTTCTGGAACTAACGACTATCGTTGCGAGTGTAAACCTGGATTCACTGGAAAGGATTGCAGCGTTGACGTTGACGAATGCCTTAGCGCGCCCTGTAAAAACGGTGGCATCTGTAGGAATCGAGTGAACGGTTTTCTCTGTGAGTGTCCGAAAGGTTGGCACGGAGAAAGTTGTCTCGAGGAAGTCGGTTTCGGTAATACGGCAATTTTACCAGTAGCATCGGCCGCTAGTTCGTCTGGCGAAAGTGGTACTGCTATTTTACCAGCGACAGCAGCAGCAGCAGCAGCCGCAGTACCACCCTCGGGTGCCAGTTATTGGTCAGGAAATTTATCGAAACACGTAACATCTACAGCCGAAGCTAGAGACGGCGGTCTGACGACCGAACACGTAGTGGTGATAGCAACTATCTCAACGGCCGTACCAGCTTTTGCCTTGGTAGCAGCGCTTGCAGTAATGTGCATGAAGAGGCGGCAAAAGCGCGAACAAGCTAAGGCGGACGAGGAGGCGAGATTGCAGAATGAAAGGAATGCGGTACACAGCAGTATGAGCAAGCGAAGCGGAGGTGTACTCGGAGGCGGTAGCAACAGCGTTATAGGTTCGACCGGCGGTGGATCGGCCGTTGGTATTGGTAACGTCGGACTTTTGAACGGGATTACCGGTGGTTGCGTTGGTGGCGGAGTTACCGGTGGTGGGATAGTTTCGGGCGGAGGTGCGATTTCTGGATCTGGATTGATGGGTTCGGCTGGTGGTAGTGTCTGCACTCTTGGCACTGGGGATGCTCATATGATCAAGAACACATGGACGGCAAATAAAAGTGTTAACAACGCGAGTAGCATCAGGCAGGATGACTTGGACTCCTCGTTCCAGACTGATGTTACCATGGATAGTTCCATTTCGGGTTATAAAGCAGAACCGGTGCTTCAGGACGGTAGAACTAGAACGACGAAACAGTTGAACACCGAAGCTGCTGCCCACAGAGCGTCTCATCTCTTCCAAAAGGAGAAGGACTGCTTAGGTTTGGGTCTGGGTATTGGTGTAACCGTACTCGAAACTGCCAAGAGGTCCTCGGTCTTCGCAAATACTCCGAGCGACGCTTGTTGCGTAGCGGAAGCTACCCTGTTGAAAAGGCCGACGACGGTGACGGAAAGTTCTGGTCCACCCGGTAGTGGAGGAGGCGGTGGTGGTGGAGGTGGTGGTGGTGGTGGTGTCGACAGTACCTGCGGTGTTTATGTTATAGACGATCATTACAGGCACGACGCTACCACGCTAGCGACGACACTCGCGACGGAAGTGTAGCCTCGAATAATATTGTGACAAACAAAGGAACGCGTGTTTGGGACACGAATCAATTAGACAACGCGCGAATCACAAACTAGTATTTTCTTCTTCTATTTCTTTCCACCCCCACTCACCTACCACCCCTCATTTTTTTCTCGTTTCACCCGACGCACATCAAGAGACCGTGTCAATCCCTCTCATCATTCTTCATCAACCTTGAATCAATGCGTGGATTGAAATAACTTCTTCGAAAGACTCGCAGATTATTTCTTCGTTCGTTCGTTCGTAAGTTCGTGTTTCCCTCAAAGACGTCTTATTTATGAAGACGACTGGAGATAATAACAACGATGAACGAAAATGACACTGACGAAGATGACGAACCACTACGACAACGATGGTGAGATAATCATTAAGATCTCTCGTCGAGTCAAGCGACGGACTAACTATTATAAATAGAACCTCCTCTCGTGAATCGAGTTAATAAAGTAACGATATGCTGTGGGGGCGGTTGGCATATTAGCCACTTACCCGTCTTTAGATGTTAATAATATTGTCATGCCTCGAAACAAAACTTTGTACAGAACTAATTTATTATTATTGTTATTTACTATTATTATGATTACTATTATTATTAATTATTATTAATTATTAATTATTATTATTATTATTAATTATCATCATCAATTATGATTATTATTAATTATTATTAATATTATTATTAATATTATTCTTTTTATTTTTATTATTATTATATTACCGACATTATTATATATTGTATCGCATTATCATTGTTCCACTAGTTCTTTTTTCAATTGCGTGACCGTGCTTTGTCCTATCTTCGACGCGATATGGTAACGGAGAACAAGCTTGTATTAATGCGTACGTATATGATCGCGAATGCGTGTATGTGTGTGTATGTGTATGTGTGTATTCTCGCGCATGTATGATATTTGCGTACGAAAGAAAGGGATGAAAAGAGATTTGGCTAAAAACAACAAATAATCGAATCCAAATTTTCTACAATTAGAACTCGTTCGCGCGAAATATGAGAAACATTGATGACATTTTTTGGGTCTTCTGTTGTATCAGTCGTATTAAAAAATAATTCTCATTTGAAATGATCGTTTTAGGAATTGTTTATCATCTTGAAAATTAACATCTTCAATTAATAATAATAATAAATAAATATATGAGGTAGGTGGACGAAAAAATGTCGTATTTCCCCATTGAATTATGGCTAAAAATCCGACATTTTTTATCCACCAAGCTAATAATACGAGAAAGGGATAAAGAACGAAAACTAATTCGGATTTTACCCCTTTTCTTTTCCTTAAAAATATTAAACACAAGAACAAGGCAACAAACATGATGCAAAAGTGATCCAAAAGATTTCATTTCTCATTTGTCGCGCGATCAAAGAGGAAATAATAAAAGACGAACAAAAATAAAGAATGGAAAACCTATTTCCGGTTTAGGGGATCGGTGAATTCGATCCAAACGAGAGTAGTATAATAAAATACATTGCGACCTCGGTATTTTTTTTCTCTCTCTCTCTTTCTCTTTCTCTCTACGCGCAGGACAGATTGGAAATTCGTTCGATGTTAAAACACTGGGTCCGCCGCCGAATCGATTAATTCGGTTTTTCCTCTTCGACGATTAAAAAAAAAAAGAAAAGAAAAAAAGAAAAGGGAAAAGGAAAAAAAATTAATATAAAAAAAAGAAGCATTTCTGTTTATCGCTTGATTATATAATATTATTATTGCGCGTGCGTGCGTGCATGCGTTCGTGCGCCACGGCGAAAACCATAAAGAAAAAATTCCCATCGTTTTTCTCGGTCATATATATTTATGTATATATACATATATATATGTATGATATATATATATATATATACATATATATAATTAAATAAATAAATAAATAAAAACTAATCGCGACTTACGTGTATATATATAAATTATCCAATGTGTATATATATGTGTATACATATGTATATATATACACACATATATATATATATATATATACATATAAATATGTATGTATAAAAGAAGAAAAAAACAGAGAAAGAAAATAAGAAAAAAATATATACCGTCGTCGTCATCGGTAAATAAAATATGTATCAATCAACAACGGAGGGTTGTATTGGAGAAAATATTTCGAGTGTTCTTCGCTTCTTATTTTTTATGGAAATGATTCTTTATTTATTTTATTACATTTGTTGTTTTTTTTTTTTCCTTCTAAATTTTATTTTCTACAATTATGCATCAAATATATAAAATAGCAAACCTAAATTTCTATTTCTCAAAATCGGAATTGAATTGAATCATTATTGTTTGATCAAGGGCGTGTTATCGATGATGCATTAGTTAATCGAAAATAATTAGTATACCTAGATTTAATTTTGATTTAACAGTGCATATATACGATGCAAGGTACCCCTGGTAATCATTATTCGTTCAACCTGATGATGATTATGATGATAATGATCATATCAATCGTTTCGGTATACTGTCATATTCCTTTATATATACTTTTATTTGTTTTTTTTTTTTTTCTGAAGACACGAAGTAAAGAAAACATTTCCAAAAATAAGGAAGAACGCACGTTATTTTCAGCCTTCGAATGGTACGAGAAATGCGATGAAAATATGTATTGTTTTCGCACGGTTAATAATGATTAATTAATTTATTTATGAATGGTGATTATCGCGTATTATGAATCAGTATGCCGATAGTGATAATGATGATATAAAAGTGATGAGAGATGACGATAAATATATATATATATATATATATATATATACATCTATGTATGTATGTGTATGTGTATATATATATATATATATATATTATATATATATTATATATAGAAACGTACGATGACGATATAACGAACAAAGATTCGATGATGTTCCTGTTATAAATAATAATAATAATTAAAAATAAACGAACAAACTCTTTACCAACTAAGTCATACACAACACACAGGCTTTGGGTCTTGATTAGCGCGAACTTAACGAAGGACCCTAACGCGCTTAATTAATTATAATTATATCCTCGTACGCGGTTCGAACAAAGTGATGGAAACAAAACAAAAAACAAAAATCTAAAAAAAAAAACACAACAACGGACAACGTTCGGAGGATCGGTGGAATCATCGAGATTGTTTTGTTTAATTAGCGTTTCCTCCTCCCCTCGGCCTTTTATAAAAAAAAAAAACAAAAATGAATAATAATAATTAAAAAAAAATATTCAAGCAGAAAATGAAAATAAGAAACAATTTAAACGAGGTCGAGGGAAGATTTAAAGATAAAAAAAAAAAAAAGAAATAATAAAAGAAAGTTAACGAAAAATCATCCCCCCTCTCCGGACGATCCTAATCTGCGACACGAATCACGTACATAAGACCGATTATATTATATAAATATAATGTGTAATAAAGCTGTTGTCATTTTTTGTACTTACACTTCTTTGAACAATTTGATATCATCGGCCTCTTCCAAAAAGTCAAATCAAAACCCATCATTCCTATGATTCCTGTCACTTATTGTTACTTAATTCCGCCCTTAATTCACGTAACCTTTTTTACTAATTTATAATACAACAACGTTTATTAATTTAAAGTATTATTATTATAGAGAATTGGTTTTATTTAAAGTAAAGCATTTCATTTTTTACGTGGGTGCATTCCCTCGCGTTGAAATATTACACGAAAAATAAAATTTTTAAATATAATCAAACAAATAAAATGATCTTTTAAAATATAATCATTATATCTTTAAAAAGAAAAAAAAAGAAATAAATAAGAAAATGAACATGCAGCATGAGAAAAATAAATAGAAGAGAAATAAACGAGCGGAATTAAAACGAGTTAAATGAAAAATAACAATAAAAAAAAGGAGAAGATATGAAAAGTTAAATATTTATGCGTTAATAATGTACGATATTATATATATACATATATATAAAAAATAGATATGATAATTACGTGACGAATGTGTATAATTGTATTTAAAATTGTATTGTTAAACGTATTATTATTATGATTATAATGATAATAATAATAATATTATTATTATATTATATTATATTTTATAATATTATTATTATATTATATAATATATATTTATTATTATTATTATTATCATTATTATTATTATTATTATTATTATTATTACGATTTATTAATTATGACGCGCCAATTATTATATTATCACGATCATCACCATTATCTTCGTCATTTTATCATCATCACTTAGGAATCTGTAAATAGATAAAAAGAATTGTCAATATAACATTATGTCATGCAGACTACAGTCGAGGATCAAATAAGGATATATTGAAACAAAAAAAACAAAAATGCGTTTTACATATTACACATATTACCCTTTTTCTTTTTTTACAAACAACGAAATTACTAATTAATCGGAGGAGGTTACAAAAGATGAGAAAAGGAAGATTCCATCAAAAAGTAAGTTCAATGTAGGAAATTACATCTCTTTGGAAATGAAACGAGATAATTCGACTATCGTTTTACCTTAATTGTTATTTGTAAATTCTAATTTTTTATCATCTTTCTTTTTCACCCATACTCTTCAAATAACATTCGTTCAACAAAATAAAGAAAGCGTACGTAATCAACGTTAACAATTTGAAATGAAAACTTAGCAAAATAATTCTAATAGAAGTTAGTTAGCAATCTTTGTTCATAAGCATACATATTCGAAAGGCATACATCGAACATAGAGGAAGATGTGGGTATACACACGCACACACACACACGCAAATATACGCGCGCGCGCGCATACATCAGACAGCAGTCAGGGAAACTCGTGAAAGTACTCGAAAGAACGAGATACATCGGCCGCCTACCCAGAAATCATCGTGTCGTTGGTTATTACGCTATGGTTATTACTTGCTCCACCGTTGCAAAGCCATTACGAATGAAAGAACGAACGAACGAACCTTTGTAGCATTCTTCGTTTCTTCAATTCTTCCCTGTTCGTCTTTCGTTAACTTCGTAAACTCTTTTTTTTCATTCTTCAACTTTAGCTACAACGCCTGTACCTGGCTTTTCTTCAACCCTCCCCCTTTTTATAGTAAGAAATAAAAAAATAATTTGTAGATTTATATTGATAGAAATTAAACAATCAATAACATCTATAATTAATATTTACAAGGGCAGAGTCCCTAGATGTCCTATCAGATTTATTTGAAACTTTACAAATTTGTAAATGTTGATTAGTACTATAAATTTCTATAGTAGAGTCTACTAATCTTTTTACAGTATGTTTTATCTCTTTTATGATAGATAAAATATAAAAGGAAAAAATAAACATTTAACGTATATAAGATAACCAAATATTGTTGATTTAGATTGTTTGTTAATTCGCTTCAGATAGTAATAAAATATTTCATAAATATCTCTATGTCTGATATACACGCAACTGTGACTACTTATTTATGTATATATATCAAATATTAACTATTCACTGCGCGAATCTACAACAGAATATCACTTACAATTCTTTTCTATCAATTCTACGAAATTTTGTTAATATAATAATACATCATTCGTTATCGATTCTGTAAAAAAGTTTGACGAGTAAATGAATTTATTGTCATCTTCCCCTATCGTCGAAACCAATCAACGCCCAAGTATGTTTAAAAAAAACATTTATTTTTCATTTTATATTTAAATAATTTATATCTTTCGTATTTAATTTATTGAATTTCTTTTGGTACACGTGAAAGCCGCACGATCTCAATATTCCAACTACGAATCGATCAAAGAAAAAGAAAGAAAGAGACAGAAAGAGTCACACAACAGACACATACACTGAAAGAGAAAGAGAAAAAGAGAAACAACTGCTTCTCCATTTGAGAGGAGAACGCTGATGATCGAAATGAAGAAGGAAGATCCTTAACTCTGTACCATGTATAGCAGTTATAAAGTTTGCCAGGCTGATATGCCCAAGCGGAGGGCAAGTGAAAGTCCCACGAAAGACGTCGTTACATCGTGTAATACGCATACATACAAGCATACATACACACACACACATACAAAAAAAGAGAGAGAGAGAAAGATAGATGCATATACCCTGTGCTTTTTCATCTTACTTTAGCACGCGTGCATACACGCGTTTATATACCTTCACGATGTTTACGTTATCGCGTAAGACGACGCATGCATGTGCACCGTGCACGAGGTAAAACGAACGTGTGCTTATCCATGCTACGAGTGCAGCAGCTTTTTGTTCTGCCAGGAGAAGAAGAAAGAGGAGGACGAGGAGGAAGAAGAATATCCATGGTGGAAGAAGTTGCTAGACTACTACTACGAGTCCCAAGCCAAGTATCTTGTTTTTCACATGGCAAATAATACATTTTGCATTTCAAACTTCTGTCCATGGAAATAAGACTTTTCTTGTACCCTCCCACCCCCTTAGCCAACCGGTAAAGAGAGACATAAGAACTATATCGTTTATTTCTTTAGTCACGCATATAACACGCGCGCTCACATGTCCTGTGTGTTTTTCCAATTTGTCAATATGTATACATACATATGTATATATCTCTTTCGTGTATGTGTGTTATTTTTTATCGTTAATTTATTTAAATTCGAAATTTAATATTTTTTACATATACCCCACTCCTTTTTTACACGATTTTGAAATAACACGATTGTTCACCGATATACTGTATTTTCATTGTATTTTCATTCTAATTGTGACAATGTAATCAGAAGACAGTCGGTTTATGCCCACACATGTGTGAGTGACTTGATTTAATTTCATAGGTGACATAGAAAAATTTGCACCATTTTTTTGTTCTCGGAGAATTCAAATACTATCGGGTAATATTGAAACAGCGTTGAGCGAAGCAGCGTTAAGTGGGGTCTTACCGTATATAGTTAAAACGTATAATATAATACACGTTTGATCTTGTTCTTCATTTTTTTTTTTTTAAACGAAAAGAAGAAAAACACATAATCGATCGATTTCTAATAGAGATCCTCCCGCGGTATAAATAAAAATTAAAACATGTTAATCTTCTTTTTGGCCCGGGCATCGTAAAAACCCCCGTCATTAGTATTTCGTGGTGATCCTATTATGGCCCAAGATAAAAAAAAAGCCCTTTTTTCCCGTCTCTCCCTCTCACTCCTCACACTCTCTCCCTCTTTCTCTCTGTTTCTCTCTGTTTCTGTAACGCGAAAAAATTAATTGGCGGATGTTATTCGGGATCGATTTCCCACGATTCGCCTATGTACGTTGAGAAGCACCTATCGAGTGCTACAAATCGAACCGGTCCATTATCATCGGACAACCGGTACAACCGGAGGAGTCGTTTCGTGGCCCGTTTGGCCCTTTTAAACATACTCCTCACAACACACATACTATTTGCTTCCGCAATTGTTCATTCGTTTTGATCGACGAACGGAAATCCGTGGCTGGGTTACTGGCTGGCTATTCGTTCCCCGGGCAAATGGATGCTTAATGTCCCACGATATCAGAGGAAAAAGAAAAAAAAAGGAATAGAAACACAAAAGAAATGACGTTTCGATAGTCAAATATCCTGTAATTTACACCTTTTCCCACGTGCACGTTTCTAGGACGATTGTATCGATTCGTACAGTAACCAATGCAATCGTTAAATATTAGATCAAATACCACAAGGTCTTTCAAAAATAATGAAGTTGTAATAAATATTTTTATCGTTAAGTTGTCAAACAAATTTAGTGTACATTTGAAAAGAAAATTTTAAAATATTCAAACTTTTATATATTGTTAATACATATTTAAACAGTCATAACTTTTTTATATTAAGATTTTATATTAAGATTAACTCATTAAAAGAGAAAAATTTGTTGACTAATGAATAATAAATAATTTATTGATTAACTCCGTATTCTAATGTAAATCGTTCCAATAATGCAATTCAGATGCACTTGCAAGCTATGAATGATAATCGAATTATAAAAGGAATTTTAAAAAACAATATAAATTATTTCATTGTATTTCTCCACTTTTTGTTTTATGGAGTTAATCAATTTGTGCAGTGAAATATTGAATATATTAGGAATATTTATAAATCATTGCGGATACACTTTCCGAGCAACTTAAGCATAATCAGAAAAAAATTCGATGAAATGTAGTTACACGAAGATTACATACTTTGTCTACTTGTCTAGGGTGTTTAACCGATCGAAGCTTAACGGTCTAACAGAATACTACCCACCGTTGTTTTACTCATATTCTAAACGTTTAGCATGGCAGAAGAGAGAGAGAAAGAGAGAGAAGATAGGGAGGAAAACGTAAGAAAGTTGAAGAAGAGAGTAAGAGAAGAGAAGAGAAGAATCTCAACATCTTCGAGACTGGATTTAACTCAACTCAACTCAACTCAACTCAACTCGACTCGACTCAACTCCGACTCAACTCCGACTCAACTCCGACTCAACTCCGACTCCGACTCTCGCTTCTCTCGGTACCTTTCGATATTTTTTACGAGAGGGAATCCTCGAGCCGGAGGTACCACTACCATCTGACCTCAGAGTGCCAAGTGCCGCTAAGTTTATGCCCTCTTTGCGATCCACTTCAATGTCAGGGTCAATGCGCGCGATAAAACTTCGCGACTTTCCTAAACTAAATAAAACTAAAAAACACACACTGAAATTTAATCAAACTTTCAAGATACGCATTACATATAATGCAATAACAATTTTCCTAAACTAAACTAAACAAACAAAATTTAATCAAACTGCCAACATATGCATTACATATAATTCAATGATAATTGTAATAATCGACAATTAAATATTTTTTCATTTTCTCTATAAACTCCTATTGTCTATTGAATAAAACAATCTTTCATACAAAACTTAGATCTTAGAAAGATTATCTCAGGGTAAAGATCGATCGATCGATAGATAGACTGTTTGATGATTCGTTACGGGAACACACTATGAAAGAATAGTTTAGTGATATTGGGCTCGATTTCTCGTAGCATAAATAAACCCAACAACTTCTCGTGAAGACTATGTTAGAAGAAAGGGATGGATGATTAAGCGGGGATATGGGGGTGATGAAGGTGGGGGGTAGGAGGTAAGAAGTTAGAGGAAAGAAGTCGAAGAAAAAAAAAAAGATCGGTAAGCCGTAGGTCGCATCGACGATGCAACGATGCAGAGCGTCACGATACTGCACGGTACGGTACGGTACGGCACGGTACATTCACCAATGACCGAGTGGCACGGATCTTCTCCCATCCTTTTCTCCCTTCTTATCTTTACATCGTGCAGGTGTACCTGTCTCTTTCTTTCTCCCCCACCCCCATCCCCGTGTTTCTTCTCTCTATGCAAGCGTATGCAGTCTCTATGCACTCTACGAGCGCTTAGTCCTCTTCTCGGAGTGTAGTTTGAATATTTCCTACCTAGCTCTCTCCCTCTTGAATATACTATATTAATAGTCCTCCTTTCGGTGGGATGATGTCAGTACTATACTTAATATTCTTAGCATTTGAGATCATCCTCGGTGTATACCAATGTCGATGATAGAAATAAATCATGCTAAAGTATCATTTCCTTTTTCTTTTTTGTTCTTTTTCTTTTTTTCCCACTAGACGCAAATATCCTTCGATTTAGCGACTTTGAACTTTCATAAGAGGTATCTAATCTTAAAGCATCTTACGTTCCTGGAAGAACGTACGTTGGCATTCTCTCGTTTAAATGTGCATTATTATAGAATGCATATTATAACTCCTGTGAGAGAATGATTGAGAAACAAAGTGAGCGGTCTACATTTTTCTTCTCTCTTTTTTTCATTTAGTTTTTTTCTTTTTTTTCTTTTTTTTTTTTTAAAACACGTATCGTCGATCGGTACGATAAAATAATAGTCAATCGTCGAAACGATTCATCCGTGTGTATTATTATTATAGTTAGTCACGAAACCGAGAAGTGACTATACTTATACTTTGTTTCTTTTTTTTTTTATTTATTATTATTATTTTTTCTTTCTTTTTTTCCTTACAGAAGAAGAGAAGATAATTGAAAAAAAAAGTACGTACGTATCGAAGGGAATTTTAACTTTGATCGAGTTTCTCTTTTTAAATGTTCACGCCGAGGTATTATAATGCTATTGTAAAAAAAAAAAAAAAGAAGAAAAAAGAAATAAATAAAAGAAGAAATACTTTTCCACACAACGAGGCACCCGATGCTAATTACAGAGAACCGAATGAATAACGAATTGCTGTTAAGGTATTCGCGATTCCTTAGCCGGAAGTCGCAAAAGCAACGAAGCGCTCATTTCGTAGCCGCTCATTCTGCTTCTGCTTCTGCAGAATGTATTACATAAATAAACGGAACTTCTCGTTGAACGTTATATAAAAGTTAGCTCGCACATTCGTGGAATCCATATAGTCGATGACGATAACGACAAGAAAGATGACGACTACGACGACTACGACGACTACGACGACGCATGTTGCGATTCATGAAGAAGGCGAGGCTTGTCTCTTTACAACAGAATGTCTATTAATGCCTGAGAATTCCATACGTTTCGTTCTCATCCAATATCCATCTTCTATCTTTCTCATTCTCATTCTCATTCTCATTCTCATTCTTATTCTCTTTTTCTATTCCTATTTCTATTTTCTTTTATGCTCGCTTACTCATTCTAACTAACTAATATTCACATGAGTAACGTGAACATATACTCACGTATTTTATATAAATATACATATATTTACATTTTTATTTTGTTATATTATATTTATATTTAATTTATTTATTTATTATTTTATATTATATTAGGTTAGTGGAAAAAGATGTAAGATTTTCCTCATTGAATTGTGACCAAAAATAATTCGATATCTGGTATGGTAAAGTTTTGTATTTCCAATTGAAAACTGTAGATACAAATTTTGTTTCTTCTTTTTTTTTTTATCAATGAAACTACAAGTCAGTCTTTATTTTCTCTTTCTTCTTATCAAAATTAAAGATCAACGTTTCGTCGCTTTCTTTCTTTCTTTCTCTCTCTCTCTCTCTCTTTCATTCTTTTTTTAATTCTTTTCTGAATATAATTAAGTGTAATTACAGGCGAGAAGCAATTAAGAGAAAGAAAAGTAAACCACTTAATTCTCGAGCAGTCGTTATATATATCTACTCGTACAAAATGTAATTCCAAAGATTGTCTCTATATACAAAAATTCTCACTAACGATTTGATGATTTCATATTACTCTAACGAATAAAAGAAAAATAAGTAATTATAGTAATAATTATTCACATTTATAAATATCTAATGATTATTTCTTTAATCTGTTCCAATACGATAAAAAATGTGATTAGCGAATTAAGATTTATAAATGCATAATTATTATGAACACAATACTATCCCTCCATTAACTGGGAATATCAATCATTTTCATATCAGGGTTGATTTCAGTCCTCCTAAATGGTTTATTCTTATCATTCCGGTAGGAAGAAGCTTATATACGCGAGAAAGTTGTTCGTTTCCTCATCCAACTCCACCTCCAGATCTACCACCTCTTCCTATTCATCCTTTTCCTTCTTCTCCTCCTCCCCCTCTACCTCCACCTCCACCATCTCTTTCTTCAACCATTTCCATCTTCGTATTTTTATTCAAACTTGCACGAAGGAACAGCAACAGCAGCAACGTTGTAGGTGGCTCCTTCGAATCCCGATTTGCCAATAGCTCGTTGCTACCAACACGTAAACTAAGGAACATGCAAACTCTCCGCTTTGAAAGGCAGCAGAAAGCTTATGTTAGGCGAACCTCACGACGACCACGTCATCTTCGTCCTATCTCAATCATGTTAAGTGGATTTTATCTTTCTTACTCGTAGTTACGAGTATCCTATACTCACGGAAGCAACGATGTTTGCTTGCTTCGTCTCGTCTCGTCTCGTCTCGTCTTGTCTTGTCCTTAGTTGAAAATTTTACAGTACCATAGTAACCTATCCACTTTCTTTCTCTCTCTCTCTCTGTCTCTCACTCACACACACACACACACTCTTTCTCTTTCTTTCTTTTTCTATCCTTTAACATCATACGTTTTCAAATACGTTCATTATGGGAGAATCTTGTCCACAGAGAAAGAGTTGATGAAAGACCGTTAGAAGTCTGCCGGAAGTTATCAAAACTCTCACACGTAAAACTAAATTAAAAGAAAATTCTTCTTAAATATATATGCGTTTATATTAGTTGGACCGAAAAGTAATGTCTTTTCTAGATATATCAATATTTGTTTATGATTTATCAACTAATCAGAGTCTACTTTTAAGTCGTAACAAAGAAATATTAATAACGACATTACTTTCTGATATTACTTTCTATATATATATATATATATTGTGGATAAAAATATTTTTTCATTTATATAATTTTTTATTTACTTATACATTATTATCCTATCGTTATTTTTGGGAAGGAAAGAAATTTTTTATTAATCCTATTAGATATTTATAAACTTGATCAAAACGTTCATGTTTAATTGAAAGGAAAGATATTTAATTAGTTGCATAATCGGAAAACGATATTAAACTTCTGACAAATAGAGTTATCATGTTAAACTAATAGTAGCTAATTAAACAATAGAATATCAGTGTTTTCTTGCTATTTCTAATTGACCGCGGGAACTTATTTATACACCTTACACTATGTGTGCACCATACACACATACTAAAGTGACTTTCAACCAAGTAATATTTAAAATGTTATCTCATTTTTTTGACTAGTTTTTAAAATGTTGCATAAGTATTACATAAATGTAAAATTTCTTTATTTCTTTTTTCATAGTCGTATTTCTTTCGATACTTCTTTTTTTTCTCTAATAATCTATTTTCGTTTTATGCGAACACCAAGGCAAAGAAGCCTATATTATTGGTGAAACAGCGCCATTATCAACCTCTCTGCAGGTAAAGGAATAATCTTTGTGTATATTTTAGAATATAAAAATGATTAATCAATTAACTGTCATTAACGAATCTATTCATCGTGGAAAACAAAATAGCAATATTTCAAGTTTTAGTTTAATTTTTACACGAGACGATTTAAATATACACATTTAGAATAGATCATAACAGTTATAACTGATAAATAGCATCTGGTAACTATTTTATCCTAGATGACGAGTATACTCGTCATCAAAGAAAATATCGTCATAGTAAAAATTGTTATTGTAAATATTATTTTTTAACAAGTATTTTTTGTTTGTTTGTGAAACTACCAATAGAACTATAAGAAATTCGTTGAGTGTTACTCCTGATGAAAAAAGGATAACTATGAATTTGAAAAAATCAAAATAAAATCAAAAAGGGTTTAAAGTATTTCAGTATACAACGTATAAATGAATATATTAGTTACGCATCTGCACCAATAGAAAACAGTAAGCCATCTATAAAATAACGTTATTTGTTACCCGTGTATATTTTCAATGTATTTATTAGGATATAATTAAAATTGAAAATGATTTAATATTTTCATTCTTCGATTTATTTTTTTTTATTTTTTTTACATCGAGAGAAATCATCAAGAACGTTTAATAAATTAATTCAAAGTTTAAATAATTTATTCAAATTATATTTTCTTTATAGTAAGCAAATTCTTTGATGAAAATAATCATATGTTTTTAAAAATATACGAATCAATTATGAAAAGGAAAATTTATATACACAAAAAATATGCCGCATTTAGATGTTACCGACTGTTGGTAAGAAAGATAACAGACATTAAATATTGTTTGAGCAGTTAGCAGAGAAATGATTATTTTTATCTTATGAGATTTAACTGAACTTATCATACAGGAAATGTTATTCAAGGCATACATTTAAAAGAAAATAATTTTGAAAAATTATTTCAATTTTTTTATAAGTAATTATTTTATTTTTTATACTCGTTCAAAGTGTATGTACTCAAATAATGTTATCGTCTTTAGACTTTTAAATAAACTCAAAAGATTTAGTTAAAAGAAAGACATTATTTTTCCATACTATTTCAAAATCATAAAATTATTTATTTACTATCTTCAAATGTAACTAATAATTTATAACTAATAATTTATTAATAAATATAAAAGTTTTGTTGAATTATTGGAGGAAAGAAATCTACATTCAAGGAAGTTAAAGAATTACTTGTACAACATAGTTACATTTAAAAATGATAGATAGCAGTACTGTTTGATTTAGTTCACTAGATCAATTAACCAATAGAAAAATAGAAATAATTTAAATATTTTCTTGGCGCGTTTTTTTGAAATTAAGCTTAACTTAATTTAATATTATTAATTATGATAGATATTAATGCGGTTTATATATTGAAAAAATCGAAATCATATTTTTGGGTATTGTAAAAACTATACCAAGAATAAAAGATGATTAAATGACAGGAATAATAAAATTAACCAATTTGTTCCTACAGCAGATCTATTTATTCAACATGATGTGTGATACAGTTTAATATTATAGGTAAGATATCTTGTAAGCATTTAAAATGGTTGCCTAATTCTTTATATTGTAATATCTCCTAAAGTATTTTAGACTTTAAAATTACATCTAGTTGTACCTACTTTGACTGTGAAGCCAATAAACAAATTAAATAACTAGTTCTGTTACAGAACTACAATATATGGAACTATTATATAAAAGTACAAAAGAAATCATGTTGCGCGCCACCTAACCTCGTAAACATAGAGTTGAATTTGTAGGCAGATTTTATTATTTATACGTTTAACCTATACTTACTTTTAATATTCCCGAGATCCATGGAATAGAATTTTTATGGCACTGTCCTAAAATCTCGACATTTACGACAGACATATTCACGTTTTACAATCAATTATAACTAAACATCTATACAATTATATTTTATAACACTTTATTCAATACTGTTCTGACGTGTTTTATTCTTTTCATTTTCCCGCGTGAAGTTATTCATTTGAGCCTTTCCACCAATAAGAAAACATATCAATCAAAAATAAGAAAATGGCTGACCGTTGTAGCCAATGAAATCCATAGAAGGACTCCCCCTTCATGTGGGTGTCAACTGATCACAAATGAACAGTATTTATTTGTATAGTACATATAAATAAAAAATAAATTATAGTGAGCTCCACCTAACTTTTGTGGTACTAAATTAAACTTGTAGGCAGTCCATTATTACCATATACTTTACACTTGTGTTAAGTCAACGAGTGATTCTATTTTTATATTACACTCTATTTTTCAAACATATTTCTTAACTGTATTTATAATTTTACGCTTTGTTATAAGGGTTCGTCTGTCTCTTCTCTTAGGTGGTAAGTTTATCTTGTAAAACAATATATAATATACAATAAATATATATATATATATATATATTTCTACATTTATGTATAGACATTTAAATTCATCGAATAATTATTAATTATCTTTCGAGAATTACACATTTTATTGCAACTGATGTCGATATTTTGATGATTTCAATGTCACGTGAAAAACATAATGTAAACATATATATTATTATTATTATTTTATTTATATACCTAGAAATGATTAATATCTTATCTATTTCATAAATAGTTGCAATTTGAGTGTATATAAAAGAAATTTATTATTTTTTTAGCGAATTTTACATAGATATCATATTCTAATAATGTCTTCACCATGGAGAAAAATTCAATCTGTCGAAGGTCCCGTCAGTTTAATGGAAATAACTTCTGATCAACTTGCAGAAAGCTTACAAGAAAGGTAATTGTATTGATTTATATAAAAAATATTTTTACATGTAGCAGAGTATATATATATATCTTATTTCATATTAAATATTTTGTACATAGAGAGTTTGAAAAATGCAAAGAACCTTTAAATAAAGAACAAATTACAAAAATATATGATAAATATGAACCAAATGACACTGACAACGATGCAGTAATTGCACAGTTATTACAAGCTCAATATAATCGAGAATATGATACTATATTAAAGCGTACTGAAACAAAGGTTAATCGTGATTCTAAAGGTTACTATTTTTTATATACGCATATATCTCAAATTCATATCATATGATTTATATCTAATTGTATATTAATTATATCCATGTTTCTGTCATAGTAAATATTTCATATTCTAACTATCGAATGTCTTCATTTGAGGAACCCGATGAAAAAAAAACAGAAACCGATGATACGAACGAAGACTTCGACCGTTTTGTAGTAAGTAATTATATAATAAATTTTGTATTTATAGCTTACCAAAAGATATAAATAATTACAAAACTATTTCTCAAATAATATATTTAAAGAAGTTATACATTTTATCAAATAATTATAATAAGCAGGGATACGATGACTAAATATTTTTCAATACTTTAGAGCATAGAGAAGGAGTATGCTTCCATACCCCGTTGTGGCTACAAGAAAGTAGGTGAAGGATCACAGATTGTAACAAAGCATGATATGTTAATGACATCGAGGATAAATGCATGCAGGGTTTTTAAATTTCCACCTGGTATCGAGACGGGAGATACAGCTGGATTCGATGTTAAGTTAAATAATAAAGTATTTAATAGTCTACGTGCTCACAGTCGTGCACAATGGTCAAAAGAAAAAGCAAAGACAAGACCTCATACTAAATAAAATATCAAAAAGTACATACTCCTTATTATTATTATTGGTTTCTTTTCTTTTTAAGTAGTTTTATACGATAAAAATGCAGTATTGCTTTTTTATTGTATTCTTTATCAAATTTATAATTTTAATTGCAATACACTGTAAAATCCAAAAAAATAATGCTTGATATTAAATATGACTAAGTTCATAACTATTAAAATTTTATTATTTTATATCTTCTAGAATTTTTTGTCAAATAAAATTCATTGTATTAAGTCGTTTTGTTAAAGTATCAAATTATGACGTTTTCTGAATATTTAACCATGTATTTTGTTTAGTATACATTTTTTTTTTCTTTTTATTTGTTTATTTATACTGTAATTAATTCGTAAGAGAAACTGTTTTTACCTTTTTGATATAAAATTACAATGCGTACATGGGAAATGCTATAAATATCGGAAAATTACATGATTTAGATAGATGAGTGTGTTTATTAACATTTGATATCTTGATATATAAATAGTTTTTTTAAAAGATAAAGTATTAATCGCAAAGCACGTTCAAGTGCGATGAGACTAGAAATTTGAGGAATGATATATTGAATTAATTGCATCAAATAAAATGTAAAAAATATAATCTTAAAATTACTATATGAGTTATGCACAAATTTATATAACGTAAAGCATTCCTAACGGTGCAACATAATTTTATACATTAATTAATTGATAATATTATTATTAAACATTGAATAACGAGAAAATAATCCAAATTTGTTTGTAATATCCTTATGCGTATTGTCTCACTTAAAAAAACATCAAATCACATTAAATATCCCTATTCACAATTAATATAATTTTCCAATTCATTTATTGGATATCAAATAAATATAAAATTTTTGTTCTGTTAATATTTATTGTACTTATAATACTTATTAAAATTTATATACTTACGTATACATTAAATAATTGAAATGTTAGAAAGCAAGAATGTAAAAAAAATTAATATAATGAAATATTTAGGCACACAAAAAATGTGTTTTTCTTTTTGATAAATTTACATGTCGTATTTGTTTCTTTTTCATTAAATAAATCGTATATACTTAGAAATGCATACCAATTCCCATTCATTATGATTTTTCGTATAATAACAATTAATAACATTCCTCATTTATAATTTCATATTTAATATAAATTAAAAAAGAAAACTAACAAATAGGTCAACATTGTTGTTACATTAAATATAAGATGAATTATTTAAATAGATTCTAATTGTTTGATTTTTCCATATAAAGCTACGAAATAACTTATACTTTTCTTAAACATTCTGCTTTCTTGCAATTAAACATATGTACATAGCCATGCGAATAATTGCATAAACTTTCATGTGCAATAAAGTTAGTTTTGTTTTAATACCATTTTTATCTGCATAATAACAAGCAATGTAGAAACGTGTTATAGTTTTATTAAATGACATTTAAATGCAATAAAACCAATGATGTTAGCATTGTTTTTGTACATAATAATATAAATGCCGATTAAATACTAAAATTACTATTCTTTTAACAAAATAAAAATATTGTATATAATCTAATATACATTATATTTTTTTTTGCTATGTCTCATTTAAATCAAGATATTCTTTATTTTTATAAAATGCTTTTTGCGTTATATAGTCTTATATTTTATGTACTATTAATATGATTTGGAAATTTTATTTCCTTAAATTGTACATAAATCTTTTCTTTTATAAATCTCTTAGATCACATGGTAGTAACGCATAAGGATTTAAAATAAAATACTTTATTTTATTAATATATATATATATGTATATGTATACATATATACATACATATATATATATATATATAAATTATCTCAAGCAAACTATAATGCACTGTACTTTAAACAAAAACATTATTTCCTTAATTTTTCAACAAAATTAAATCTTTTTCTAGTTAAATATTTCAAAGAATATATTAATTATGGCCGCCATTTTTAAATACCAATAATTCTCTCCAAAATTATAACATAACAAACACTTTATCGACTCTTATCTTTTTATCGTACTGTTCATATAACGAAATTGTTGTATTACTATTTTCTCATTTCAGTAGACTGAACTTTGCATAAAATACTAGAATGTATCAAATATATATACATATACATACACACATACGTACGTATACGTATACGAATACATATATATACATATATATATATTATAATCTTTTGATAAGTTTCTCTTGTGATAGTATCATCTTTTTATTGAAATGATACTTAAAATATTAAGAATGAATTATTGAATTATTAATCAAGGTTAGTCAGTTAAATCATTAACATGCAAAACTTCTCTATGGGTTAAGCCAGCCGATGATAAAGTTGAGATATCTTTGCATGGATATAGGATTCTTTTAGGATAACTTGTTGTTATTTCAAATTTTGCAGGGGAATCCGGTTGACTAAATATCCAATGATATACGTCCTATAAATAATATATTAGTCATTAATATTATTCTTGGAAAATTAAGCTTAACAATTAAGAAAGCAAATATCACATTACTTCAATTGTGTCAGACATAAGAAATCGCCTTTTCATTGTCCTTTCACCCAGTTTAATTTGTAGATGACAAGCATTAGGATTAGCAGGTTCTGGCTCTACAGGTATTTTTTGCACGGTAAGTTCTTTTTCAAGACGAATTCTTTCTATTTCTTGCTCCTGCGCATTCAATTGTTCCTTTTCACGTGCTTCCTGTTCCTCTCGAGCCCTACGTTCTTCCTCTCTTATACGATCTTTTTCCTGATCTGCACGTAATGATTCTTCATATGCACGATCTTGTTGTTGACGTAATGACTGTGCAGCACTACGCTCTGCTCTGTAATGCATGAATAGTTACGTGGCATTTTGTTACTTTAACAATTAGCCAATTCCATGTGATTAAAATTTATTTTACCTATCTTGGCGTGCTTGAATTAAATTAATTTCATTCTGTTGAATAATCGTTCGTAAACGTAATATTAAATCAGTAGCTGATGGTGTACCTTCCATCCTATAAAATTAATTTTTTTAGAATATATAAGCTAGGTTTTATGATAAATTATGTATATTTTTCTAAAAAATTGTATTCCTGCTACATACCGTCCAACTATCGTCATTCGATTGTCTTTCAAAACGATAATAGCCAGAAAAGGATAAGAACCAGATTTAAGAGATTCTGCTACTTTATATCCTTCTCCAGATTGTACATTACAAGCCCAAAATAATGTGTGAGTATTTATATATCGTATAACTTCAGGATCGTTCAATGTGTTTCTAAAGTAAAAACTTGTTCGATGTTAATCATTTAAAAAAATGAATTAGATTACTATATGTAACCTACTTCTTATTTATTATATATATTATTATAGATTGAGTCACTCATTTGCCGAACTGATTAACTCCGTAATACAAAAAAATAGAAAAAATTGATAAAATAATATATACTACCATATTGTTTGGTGACGTTAAATCTAGTAATTAAGAACATTTAAATATAAAAAAGTTCAGTATTAATCGAGTGGTTTATTAATAAAACTTTAAAAAAAATTCTAATAGCTTTGATCAGGGAACAGCTTATAATTATTTCTATTATTAATTCCTACAAAAATTACCTGCACCATTGATCAGTATCTTGGGCCTCATCTTTTTGTAAATAAACAAACAAAAATCTTAACTCTTGTTTGGCATCGGATAGAGCCTGACTGTAAGAACCCTGATAAAATACAGGATGGTTGATGCCATAACGTTCCTCATAAGATCTAATGAATGCCATTACATCTTCCACCGGATCAGAAGAAACTTGGAAAAGAAGGCATATTTAATGTATGCGTACTAATTTCATGTTTCAACAATGTTTATGTTATACTTACTGGGCCTGACTTCTGATCTAAATATTGCTAGAACTAGCTGCAAGATACTGCTTACTATATTATAACACATAGAAAAGATATATGGTAGGAGACCACCCCTTCCACTACTCGAACCAGCAGCATGATTAAAATATATTCTAGAACTACTATCGTCAACGACTTGTGGTGGTCTTGATCGTGAATCTTGTGCATACATTGAAGGACGTCCTTCATATAAATTTAATTGTTCCTACCATAACACAGGATAATGTTTTTTCCATTATGGTCTAAGAGATTAAATATTGAACAATTTTTTAAATAGAAAGGCATTCATTAATACCTGAACAGCCACTTCCAAATTCCAATTATGCCTTTGCAAAACATCTCTACAAATGGATAAATCTTCTATTCCTGTCAAATCCTAAAAGTAAAGAATACATTACAATACTGCTACTAGAACTAATACTTTTTTATTATTAACACAGAATAATACATTCACTTACTTGAAATTGAATAACTTTTTCAGTCTGATCACCGTTTAATTCCTCCAGGAGGTCTGCCATGACAATATTTTTGTCGATGTAATGTGTAAATATGAATTTTTTAAAACTTTCCTCACGTTATGGTAAATTCATCAGCTGATACAAAGAATGAATGCACGATCAAAGTATCGAACGAACTGTGCGAACATTTGTAGATTTATAACAAAGAAATTAAACTTTTATTTTATTTATCGCAAATATTCACGGTTTTACACTTCTCAACATTACAATACGTTTAGTCTCATTTCTTTGCTTTCCGCCGAATGTTTTCGATGTCATGTCTCTTTACGATAATTTACAATTTCAAGGTTCTCTTTCATGCGACACGACCACTACTGACGTCATATCCTTGCTCATTGAGAAAACACCAATCAACGAGCTTCTATATTGTTATTGGTTGATCATTATTAAAACGACGTTTTAATAGAAATAAATATATTTCTTTTTTAGATTATCAAAAGAAAACGAGTTACAAATATTATGTAGGATAAATACTCTTGCGATACTATTAAAATGAGATAAGTAATATTTTTATGTATTCTTAACAAAGAAGATTTATTATGGATCCTACTGTGAATAACCAATAATATTTTTTAATTTCTCAATGAACTGATTGGTTGGTGGTCAATGAATGTCTTAATATTATTAGTTTGAAGTATGTGAAAGTTAAACTGTTTTTTTACAATTTTTGAATATAAGCAGTTTTTGTATTATAAAATTAATGAGAACTTTGACATGTATTTGATTGATTATTTATTTGATTGGTAATAGCTGATAGAAATATAGTACTCTGTTTTTGTTATTTTTTTTCTTTTTAAAGAATAAACAATATAAAATTATTTAATCTTTTTAAAATAATTCTGTGTGAAATTTTGGGATAAGTTATATGTAAATATATGTTATTATATTTCTGACAATACAGTTATTAACCTTAATTTGATTCTTTATTATCACTACAATGAATATATACAATATATAATTTTTATTATAAGATGAAATAAAAAAGAAATAAATCTTTTACTTCTCATGTGCGTTTTTTTTTAGAAATATGTTCGGAGAGGAAAATAATAGTGATACTGACAAAGCTTTAATTGAAGAAACATTAACAAATATTTGGAAAATTACATTAAAAATGTAATGATATTAAATTATATGTAATATTTTAAACATTTGGCAATACTGATGCTCTTTATTTTTGTAGAAAGAAAGAATTGGATACAATAAATGAACTTGTAAAAGAAAATGGAGATTTCTGTTCAGCAGTGACACATACAAATCAAAGCTTACTGAAAGTAATTGAAGCAAAGGGTATAGAAATTTCTGAAATTGACAAAGCAGAAAAAGAAACAGATAAAGATGATGATAGTAGTAGTAACAGGGAAAGTGAAAGTGCATCAGATATCGTAAATCCTATTATATCTATTGTAAATAGATTTTCCAAGATTCCATAAAATAGATATTTATTTAATACTTGTGAATAATACTATATTATAATATAACAGTTTTATATATCTTTTTTACCAATAATATAAACTAAATCTATAATTTTATGTTTTGCCGTAAATAATATTTCCATAAATACCATTATATAAAAACCCCCCCAGTAATTAATTATTTTTAATTTGTGATATAATTTTTGACATTTCAAAGGTTAGACTTGGTGAGCCAAGTATATTTTTGTTCTTTACGATCAGCTTGAGGATTGATCATTATGTTTATTAAATTTGGACCACTAGATTCCTAGAAAATTTAATTCTTTATTAAAACGAATACTGTAATTTAAGATTTAAAGTTTTTTCAGTTAAACACTTACTTCAAATGATTTTTTTAATGCTTGCCGAATGTCGTCTACGGTTACGCAAAAGTGACCTTTCTTTCCAAACATTTCCATCATTTTTTCATAATGAGTTTCAGATGTTAAGCTATGAGGCGGTATCCTTTGCCACAAAATTTTTAATTAAAAGAAATACTTATATTTAATTATATGTAATTGTAAGAGAGAGAATAACTTACGCTTCTGTTGGTTCACCAGACGCTTGTATTTCTTTAAATGTTTCATTATCCAAACCATTATATATACCATTATTATTTATTATGATAATAATAATGGGTAATTGATATCTAAAAAGATATAATATACATTAAAACAATTGTGATCACAGTAATGATAAAAATACTTTCAAAGAAATATCTTAGATTTAGAAAAAAAGTAAAATTAAGTATTACCTAAACATAGTCTCTATTTCCATTCCAGAAAATCCAAATGCACTATCTCCTTCAACGCAAAGTACTCTCTTTCCAGGTGCATTGTCTTTACAATATAAAGCAGCTGCAATTGCAAAACCTAGACCTACTCCCATAGTACCAAATGTTCCAGCATCTAATCGATGACGAGGTAAATCATTTAACAGGATAGTACGTCCAATATCCATTGTATTGGCACCCTCGGAACAAATTATACAGTCTATGTAAATCATAAAAAATATAATTAGTCTTAAAATATAAATCATAATATTGAAATATGGAACTTACCGTTTGGTATAAAATTTTGTATAGTTTTAAAAGCAGCATAATAATTTAATGGTACAGATTCATCCGAGGACATTTGCTGCGAGGAAAAATATCATATACAATTATCAATAATATTTCAAATGCTTACAATGTAATATAACACTGACTGCCACGCCGAAATCCTGACAATCAAAGTGACAATTAGTATAATTTTACCTGCACAATTTTTTTATTTTTATCTGCTTTCGAACGAAGTTCATTACACCATTGGGTATTTTCAGCAACTGACCATTTTCGATGCTGTAATGCTTTTATCAAAGACTCTGCTGTACATTTTATATCAGCTTGTATAGCAACTGTAGATGGAACGGAATTGTGCAATTCTTCAGCACAAAGATCAACCTAAAATGACTTTGATTTATTTTTTTAATTTAATAGATAATTAATTTCCTATAACACTAATCCGAGTACCTGTATAATTTTAACAGTGCTTTGAAATCGAGGTGGACGACCAAAATGCAGCATCCAATTGAGTCTAGCGCCTAGTAATAATATTACATCAGATTGTTGCAAAGCATATGTTCTAGCACTGGAGACACATAATGGATCTGTATCTGGAACAACTCCTTTTCCCATAGGTGTTGGAAGAAAAGGAAGCTTTGTTAAATGGACAAGATCCTGCACTTGTTGTTCAGCTCGACCGTATGCAGCTCCTGATATTAATTTATTTGAAAAAAATTATTAATTTTATTAATATTTTTACAAATTATTTTATTTTTATATTTTTAAATTTAAGCACAAAATTTGTTTTACCTTTTCCTACTATAACCAATGGTCTTTTTGATTGTATTAATATATTAACAGCTTCCTCAATTTGTCTATTGTCAGGAAATATCAGTGGTGGTTCAGGACAAGGTGAGACTAATGCAATTTTATCTTCATCAACCATTTGCGTTAATATCGTTGCTGGTAAATCTAAGTAAGTTGCACCTTTAAATAAAATACAAAGTATTATATTTATAGAAACATTAAGCAATAATAAAGGACATAAAAAATAACAGAAAATAAAGTATGAAATAATATTTATAATATAAATCCACCTGGTCTACCGTAGGTTGCATATCGTACTGCTTTTTCTACGTGTAAGGGAATCAAAGCTGCGGATGGTGGTCTAGCTGCATATTTGCAATAAGGTTTACTAGCTTCTACTTGTGGCCATTCTTGAAAACCACCAATACCTTCATGATCTTGAGAACATGAACCTCCTATTACTAAAACTGGCCTATAATCAATAATGATTCATTATTAAAGATTTTGTTGGATATATATAATTAAATACATATATTATTAAAATAATAAACATTACAATAGATTTATAAAATATTATTACCAACAATTAACTTGTGCATTAGCCATGCCACCAATAACATGAAGTAACCCGGGTCCAGATACGCATAATACAATTGCAGGCTTCTCTAATTGATCATAAATTTAATATCATTAAATTTATCTTCTCTCAAAATATATATATTTAATGTGTCTAATATTGAGTTCAATCAATAGTATTTACTTGTTAAATAACCATAAGCCTGAGCTGCATAACATGCAGATTGTTCATTTCTGAATCCTAGATATCGCAGACCTGCTGATTGCATGTTCATAGATAGCTCTATTACTGGATGTCCGCAAATACCAAAAACATATTCTAGTCCCTATAAAATTTAATTTAGGTTTTACTTATTTTCTAATATTCTCATTAATATTTGTCATAAAAAAGTAATTGTATTGAAATAAGGTATAATTTATTCTATTTATAATTTTAAATAGAAAGATTTTCTTATAAAGGTATAGACATAGGGATACTTATACAAATATGTTCATTTAATTTATAGTGGGGAAAAACAAAGATAAGCTTTTATATTAAATCTATATATAGATATACGTATATATGTATTGTATTATCAAGTTCGTACATTTTGGTATTGTTAAGAAATTCTTAATACGCTGGTAACAAGTAAATAACAAAGAAATAAATAACATTGTTGTCAAAATTATTACATTAGTAAGAAAACATATATCAAAAACTATTCGTATTTAATTTACTCGTAATAAAGTTATTGTGAAGTTATTAATTTCTAGTAAAAGTACAGTTAGTTTACATGGATTATGAAGAAGATGATATTCGAACACCGCTTATTGAATCGCAAAAGGAAAATAGGAATCATAAAGGTAAGAAGTACAAATTATTACAGTTGGTTTGGTAAATATTACAATAAATAGTTTATAATGCAATATATTAAAGAGAAACTTTATCTATTATTTATTTATAACAAAATCAAAATGTTCTAGACAAAATTAAATTACAATGTTAGAAATTGTATAAATAATTTTGAAACTTTCTTCTTCAAAAAAGTAAAACATTTGATTTTTAAAAAGTAAAGAAGTAGGGGGTTTCCAACCATTTAATGGTACTTGATTTGAACATGATAGGTATATAAACGCCTATTTGATTAAAAATTATGATATATTTTCTAAATACAAATATATATATAAATACAAAACAGATAAAGTAATAAAACTTTTTTTTTTTAAAGAAATGAAATGACAAGCATAAAAGTAATCATAACCTATAAAAGAGATAATATTAATTTGTAAAAACCCACTTGTGCTTTGAGAGCCTCAGCCATTATTTGATTTCCGTCCTTCATTTTTTTCTGCAAATTTTACGAAATTCGATATATAAAATTAAATAAACTATTTTTTATTTTATTTCGTTTAATTTTAAAAGTAAAGTAAACTTCTACAAAATATTTTTATATTCCGCCATAAAATGACATTCAGTTTTAACAATTATCTCAAATGATGATTCTCGAACTTTACGTTAGCGAATGTTAAGCACGAACTGGTAAGCGTGAAAATTTGTTTTGTATAAAATAAACTCTTATCATTCCAATAAGTATTTCTAGAAGTTTAGTATTCAATGTATTTTATTTTTATTTTGAAAGTAATCTTTCAAATTTAAATTCGAGGGAGATAAATATTGACGCGTGAATTTTATTTGATTTTGATTAATTATTTTTTGTGTAAAGACTTGTTCGATATCTTTGAAATTTGGCATATGGTTTATTTGTATTTTTAACTACTGAAAAAGAAAATTTATTTTTTTTAATATCTAATTTAATTTTAAAATTTATTTAATTTCAAAATAACCGGTTTATAGTCCAGTCTTTCGGAAAGAATCGCAACGAAAGTTGTTGATTGCTTCTGTATATTTATTAAGTATAATCATTTTATCCTTCAGATGCTTTAATTAATTATGGGTAAAACAGAGAAAAGAATAGATGTCATAATATGAAACAAGGAACTATATTTTTAATAGAAAATAATTTATTTACGTTGAAAAGCTCGAGACGCGTTTGTATATTAAAAAAGAAAAGAAAATACACGAGTGTTTGAAAAATAAATCAAAAGAATAGAACAGTAACTAACCGAGAAGTAATTGATTATGCATCATTGTGAAATAAATCCGACACTTGATCATATTTTCAAATCCTTTTCAGTTCTACAGATGCTACGAAAGTTATTCGTGTGAATTATTAACGCGTATCATTATTGAAACGCGATACAAAATTTTGGTCAACTTACATTAGATGTACCTTGTCCATATATCCAATGCTGTATAATCCATATCCATAATTGCACGTATCCATATATGTATATATCACTGTTAAGCACTACACACACTTGTTCACGTATGCATATCACTTGCATAGGAAAAGAAACACTCACACACGTATACGCTACGCGAAATAAATGACATATTTATTTAATATCGTCGTTACACCTTCCGACGCTCGAACAAAACTAACGATTATTACGAAAAATAGTTACGAATACATTCGAAAATTACCGAACATAGACGAAGGTCAATAACAAATCTAACGACAAAATTCATAATAGAATCGAAATGATAACATTCGGTTGTCGACACCGGCCGAGGAGCGACGGAGAGAACCGAACGTAAACAAAACATTGAACGCTTAACTAAGCCGGTAATTAGGGAATGTTTTTCTATTTGTATTTCATATATAACGAATTTCCTAGAATTAACCGAGAAATCTAAACAGTACCGACGTTGTGCACGTTTGACTCGGACGTACACCTTCGCCTATCTTTCTCTTAATACATTCAATACGTATAGGATTGTTATTATGTTTTTGTACAACTGACCTATTTTATCGTTGACCTACTTTTGTATCACTGACCTATCTTTCTTACCAGTGACCTACTTTTTAACTGCTGTTTTCTATTTCTAATGATTGATTTTTATTTTAATTTCTTAATATTTAGATAATTAATAAATAGATATTTGAGTATGTTTGCAGAAGAAACGGGGATCTGACTAATCGCATAAAAGAAATAGCCGGAAAATGTTAAAATTTATTGCGGAAGAAATTCAATGAAGATTTTTAAGAGACGGACGCATGATATTTGATAGTTTAGAGAAAAGGGTTGTTGGTGTTGTTGTACGATCGTTGCCTTGATCGGGTCAATTGATTTGTTAAAAATGCCATTATCTCGTTGAATAAAATTGTTTGGTATTATGTTCGTTTGATGTATTGAGTCAGTTTGATATAACGTTTGTTAGAATGATATGTTTGAACTATTGGAACACTTGGAATTGTTCTCCTATGAGAATGATAGACGGCACCTCGATGATGATTCAACTCTCCTTTCTTAAAAAAGAATGGGTTAACAAAAATAGGAGTTTTATGGCAGTGGAATTCGTGCTTGACCAACGGGCCGACAAATCCGCCCCTACAGTTTTTTCTATAAAAGAGATTGTCGATATTTTAGGCCAAGTACAACAAAGGCTCAATTCTTGATACAGGAACAAAGATCTCCTACGAGATCTACAGGGACGAATTTGCTTTTTTTTTTCTATTTTATTACTCTTCAGGACGCGTTTATACCTTTATGGCCTTTTTCTCTTTTACAAGTTTTTTACTTCGATTTCTATAAAAAAATTAGGAAGAATTTTCAAAGCTAACAATATCTTCAGAAAAAATATCAATAAGTATCCTGCTTTTATACTATGTTTCATTTTATCTCAACAAGGATAATGTCCTACAGAGTAGAACTTTTTAGATAAACGGAAATAGAAGAACTGGATATAATACAGTTAAAATATATACCCTGATAAATGGGACTGAACCTATGCATCATTTAGGATATATTGCACTAGAAAAAATAAAAAGGGACTAAATCAAGATAAAGACAGGGCTATGGTGCTCTGAGATTTGAAGATAAAGTCAGGAAGATAGCAAATGGAAGGACATTGTCATGTATTCATTGGTATCCTTACTCGTTATATTGCGATAGGGTCTCGTTTCTATTGACTGAACGCTATCGGTAGTTCTAAAAAAATAAAGAATGCTTCTTCATATTCAAAAGACCAGGAACTTATAAGCAATGAACTCAGCCACCATTGCCTTATTTTTTAATCACTCTATTCTCGACTTCCAAACTGTTAAGACGTCTTAAAGGAAATATATATATTCTTAAACTTTTGTACTTCGATTTAAAGATTGTTAATTCTTCCACCTATCCTTAAATAATATAAACAATATATTTCGATAACTGAGAACGTTTTCCGATATAAAAATATGAACGATAAAATAATTAAAAATATATTGAGAGAGAAAAATAAAGAAATGAAAATATTTAGAAAAAATATTCGTAAAATTACTCGTAAATAAATTGATTCAGATATATATAAGATTTTAATACGAAACGAATAGCAATGAATAGATTAAATGTTATCTCCTCCTCATATTAAATTATATTAAATTATTTATAATTGTCTAATTTACGTGGAATGGTAAATAATCGTCCGTCGTTTTATAACCACCGTTTCGACGAATAAATCGTTGTTGAAAAAAACATGGAGACTACTTTGAAGAATAACAAAATCTATGATTACGATACTTTATAAATAAATACTAAATTTGATGACTAAGGGAACGAATTAACTGTTACATCAAATATATATATATATAAATAAAATCATCATTATTATTATAATAATTATTATTATAATAATATTAATATGTTTTATTAACCGATTTAGTATATAAAATTTAAATAATTAATATAAAAATAATAAAACAAAAAATATAATAATAATAATAATTAAAATAATAATTCGAAAATACGGTGACTTTTTTCGAATTATTATTGTCTGATGGAAATGATAAAAAATGATTTAATGGTTAATACTTAAAGATAAAAGAATAAGTTTCTACCCTTAAGAAAGATTTATCCAAACCCCACTACTACTACTACGCTTTTACCTGTTGTAAGATATATAAATACGCGGTTTGATGACCAATATCATCAGTCCTTCATCTAGGTTGGTAGTGTCTACTTCGTGCGACAAGTTTCATAATTTTACTTTTGTAATATTTTAGAAATTATTTGCAAGAACAATTATTGTGTCAAGTTGTGATATAATTTAGTGTACTTTCTTTTTCCTTTTTTTTTTTTTTGTTTTTTTTTTCTCTCTCTCTATCTCTCTCTCTCTTGATACAATGAGTAAAGTATACGGGAAAATCCAATTGTCCATTTCAAGTAAGTTATTTCATTCGAATTATATGAAAAAAAAATATCGTATATATTTTTGTAAATTAGATATTCTCTAATTAACCTTTACGATAAATGTAAATTTTTTTTTAATGATGCTTTAAAATTAATTGAAAGGAGGAAAGGGGAGTGGGGAAGGGAAGGGAGGGAAGGTTGCGAGGAAGGAAAAAAGCGTATGACTTCTACGAATTTTGTTCATTTTAGTTTTTTTTTCTTCTCTCGATAATTTTTAAAAGAATAAGAAAAAAAAATAATAAAAATTAATAGTTTTATAAAGAATTTATGAAAATGGCGAAAAATCGTGTCATTCTTTATGCAGCGCCGCAGTGTAACTAATTGTAAGAGAAAGTAATGCGTTTTTTTCTTTCTTTTCTTTTTCTTTTAACCACGATGATCTAGTCGTTGGTAAAAGTAGCTCGAACAATATAAAATGCACATATTATTCTGTTTATGTTAAATAATACAGCTATCTCTTAATATTACTTAATATTACCATTTTTCCCAAAAAGTAATTTATTATTATCTTAATAATAATAATATTTTGTATTATTATAATATTATAAATAACATGTCATTTATATATCGAATAGTTTAACTTTCTTTCAATGTTCTACTCATGTTGCCATTATTATCGGCCGTTTTCATCGAAGAAAGTCAACGGTTTTCTTTTCTACTTTGCTGGTAGCGTAATATTGATTATTGTTTGTAAATATGTTCGGTATTTAAATGTATCTCTATAAATATTTGTTTATTGGATAAATTTAATTAAATTTTTGTTCGCGCCATTATTGGCTGATGTCATTTATCTTTTTTTTTTTGTAGAAAATTCTCTTTACTTGATTTTTCTAATAATATTTTATATTAAAAAATATTGTATATTATTAAATTAATCATTAATAATAATCTTAATTGTCTTTAATAATATTAAACAGAAAATCTGTTAGTATTTTTGTAAGAAGAATAATGTTAAAATAACGAAAATCAAGGTAAATTATTGCGGTATTGTCAAATCCTTCTTCGATCATCGGCAAATGTAAATTTCCTGTATCTCGACATGACGATTACGATTGCTTTCGGCATTTTTGGAATGGTTTGCATTTAGCGTCCGTTATTTAACCTTCTTACTTAAATCCTAACTTGTTTGAAGTATCTTTTAAAATATTTCTCTGCAAGGGATTATCATATTACATATATTTTAAAAATGAAACAAATGAAGATAATTATTTTTCGATAAAATTAAACTAAATTAAATATCGATGATATATTAAGTATGGTACATTTATTCTATTTATTATTTTCATCGATTCTGTAACTATCAAGGTTAAGAAATTATATTGTAGATTATGTTACATAGCAAAATCGATTCTTCGCAAATATTTTGTAATTTGATAGTACAGATTAATCCTAGCCAGTCTAGTAACTCGTAGAACAGTTCGAACGATATAACAAGAGAACATATAAATTGCAGCTTTTTTTTTCTTTTTTTTTTTTATTTCACTGTGATTTCTCGTACGTACCTACCTATTCAAGTCACGATATTACAACATCGACGGATAATATGTAACCAAGTGCTTTTGATGCATCCTTGAACATGAACTGTCGTCATTCTTCGGTATAAAAAAAAAAAAACAAAATAATCTAGCAGAATGTTTAATCCATAATTTAAAAATCGCTACTACTCTCAATTATATTTGAATTTATTTGTAGATTAATTATACGCATGTACAACGTTTTATAAACATGCTTGTAATACTGAAATGTGTTTCATATTTAAACTATTCGTCACTTGACAAAGTATTTTTTGTTTCAATTAACATGTCGATGTTAATC
>JACGTP010000007.1:662547-779675 GCA_023678845.1 Mischocyttarus mexicanus | reverse complement strand
TCGTACGTACCTACCTATTCAAGTCACGATATTACAACATCGACGGATAATATGTAACCAAGTGCTTTTGATGCATCCTTGAACATGAACTGTCGTCATTCTTCGGTATAAAAAAAAAAAAACAAAATAATCTAGCAGAATGTTTAATCCATAATTTAAAAATCGCTACTACTCTCAATTATATTTGAATTTATTTGTAGATTAATTATACGCATGTACAACGTTTTATAAACATGCTTGTAATACTGAAATGTGTTTCATATTTAAACTATTCGTCACTTGACAAAGTATTTTTTGTTTCAATTAACATGTCGATGTTAATCACTAGAACGTTTTCGAGAAAAAATGACAAATTATTCTATCGACGAATATAAAACAGTCAACTTCGTGATTTTATTCGTTGCTATAACGATTTAAACATCATAATACGGCGGATACATTTAGAAACGATTTACGAAAAGAAAGGATCCGATAAAAGTTCAATCTGAAATAATAAATCTTGAAGATTTTCGGGTAGTTTGTTAATAGTCCTATCAGTTTGTCTGTAGTGATGTCCATCAATGTTTACTGCAATGTACGTTTGATAATGCTTGATCATCGATCCGCAAATTAATTCATTTATCTGAGTCGTAATAAAAGTCTTTGAAAAAAAAAGAAAAAAAGATGAAAAGAAAAAACTGGCTAATTTGCGTATCGGTCGACGAGTATTATTAAATAATCATACGTATTATTATTTCTAGAAAATATCCTACATTCATTTGGAAACTTTTACGTAAGTTAATAGAAAGATGATCGGGTGAAACAATTCTATCAAACATCGAGTTTAATGTTATTAGTTATTCAACAACAAAAAATCGGATAATAATAAATTAAATCGATTAATAAATTTGCCATTATCGTTATTTCAGGATGGATACCAACGAGGATATTAATATGCCTAATGATGTTCACCTGCTGTTGGACCAGTTACATGTGTCGTTTACAAATGCCTATATTAGCGGTACCAATGATCAAGGCTCATCCGAGTGAAGCTGTAAGCGGTGCCTGTGTGAGTGATGCTGACCGTCATCGGCGATCTCCGTTTATATTAAAACCGGTTGACTTTATGGAAGAATACGATTTAATTAGAAGATTGCAATATAACGAGTCTAATGATATCGAGGGTGAAGGTGAACGTATTATTCGGCAAACAAATGAACAACCAATTCGATCGACAAATTTTGAACTTTTCAATGGATTACCTTTCGATTGGAGTCCACAGATTCGGGGACAATTAATAGCTGCTTACAGTTACGGAGTTGTTCCCGGTAGTTTTATTGGTGGTTTGATATCCTTAAAATGGGGTCCCAGACGTGCGGTACTTTGGACGTCAATATTAGCAGCTTTTATATGTCTAATAAGTCCTATAATCGCTCAAATCCATTGGAGTGCTCTTTTATTAGCTAGAATTATTATAGGAATAACAGGAGGTGTCACTTTCCCAGCTTGTCACACATTAGTCGCCAAATGGGCACCTCCCAATGAACGAGCGCGTTTTGTTTGGTCTCTTTTAGGTGGTACGTTTGGTACTATCTTTACGTACCCCATGGTTGCTGCTATCGCTGATTATATTAATTGGGAATCTGCATGGTACATACCCTCCCTCCTGATGTTTGTATGGATTGTTTTTTGGGCATTGCTAGCCTATGATTCACCTATGGAACATCCTGGAATAACCGAGAAAGAGAAAGAATATATTTTAAAGTAATTTGTCATACGATTGATTAATTCATCTTATTATGAGTAAACGATTAATATTATGATTATTTATTTTGTATATTTACAGTGCTCAAGCTGGAATAGTCAAAATGCAAAAACCTTCGTTAAGTCAAACACCGTTAAAAAAAATATTTACTTCTATTCCTTTCCTCAGTTTAGTTGTTTGCCATTTCGGCAATCTTTTCTTACTCTACTTCTATCAAAATTCTTTGATGTTGTATATGACCAAAGCATTAGGTTTTCAATTAACCAAAGGTGGTTTTGCTGCCGGTCTTCCTTGGGCAGGTAGAATGCTATTTGGGTTCTTTTTCTGTTGGGCCGGCGATACTATTAAAGAGAAGGAAATTTTAAGTATAACTAATCTACGAAAACTTGCTACTGTATTTTGTAAGTAGTTAACGTTTACAAATGTAAATGTGTAATTTGAAAAAAAAAAAATCATTATTCGATATATTTTATTCTAGCTCACCTAATACCAGGAGTATTTCTAATATTAGTTGGTTATGCTGAATGTTCTTTATTACTCGCTAATGTATTTTTGTTCCTTGCATTGGGTTTCAATGGAGCAGCGAGTATAGCAAATCTTTCGAATAATCAAGATATATCTCCTAACTTCGCCGGTTTTTTGTATGGTATTATGAATACAGTTGGAAGTACTGCTGGAATGATAATACCAGTACTGGTTGAAGAAATTGCCGGGAAACACGGGGTGAGTTTGTTCATTTGATAAAATTAATTTAACAAGATTGTTGTATTATATACAAGGTGTTCCAAGAAGTTCTCTGTTAAATCGTATCAAGCTCGTATTCCTGTGATTAAAAAATAATGGGGGGATAAAAGAAAAAATTCGTATAAACGTTGAATCTAGAAAGTCTTTTTTTTTTCTTCATATGACTCGTACGGAATCTTTGATCTGATCATCAAATAACCCCGGTAAAAACCCAATAGAAGATTGGTTAAAGAAAGATACCATATTATTATATATAAGAATTGCGCGGAAATAAAAAACTATATTTATGATTATTGCAATAGTAATTCAACGAAAGCTGTTGAGGAAAATCGTTGATTATTCAAGAATCGAAAGATTCTTAAAATAAACCAGTATATGTAGATATTCACCAAGAAACTATGGGAAAGAGGAACATTTAAAGTAATACCGGAACGGTACAAAAATTACCATGAACAGGTTTTGGTTGTATATAGTGTTGTCCTACTAGTACTCGAAGATTATGTGCAAGTTTGCAAATTTAACAGGTTGTAACTTTAAAACAAAACGATCTTGAACCTATATTTAACTAAATTTTTTGCATTATTTTAATTATAAAAATATACTTATAAAATTCACTAGAGGAATCTTTTCTGGAACATCGTATATATATATGTATATATGTCAAATGATTCAATAATTATTATTGCGACTTCAATTAAATAATTTTCGCTAGTCTTGCTTTTCTGATGAAAATTGGAAAAGTTATTTTTCAGTCATTTTTTTTATTATTGGACTTCAAAATTATCGTGTAATTTTATTACCTATACGTCAAGCCAAGACACACATACATTGCACTTGCATAATGAATTTAATGGATTTGCGATTTTTTGTATCATTATTATATTTTTTCTTTTTTTCTTCAAAAATTAGATATAATTTTTTGCAAATAGAGTAAAATACTTGACACAGATAGATATTTTGTTTTTTCCTCCAAGACTTTATTATTAATTATTTTTCGATTGATTATTTTAATATAATTTTATTAAGAATGATAAATGAAATCATAAAACTCCATTCGACATTTTTTTTAATTTTTTATATATATATATAATATTTAATTTTAATTATTTATTAACATGAAAAATAATATCTACAACATATATCCAAGTATAATTAATATAATGACAGTTATTTAATATTTTATATCTCTTTTTATTTTATTGCATAACACTCATATTTTATTTCCTTGTTAAAGTATTTTTATATGTGCATTTACGGGGTGTCCGGAAATGTAAAAATCTTACGTATATTTTTATTTATATACGTATATTTTTATTATATTACGTATATTTTATGACTTTTTCGGACACCTTACATAACAATTGTTTACATAGTAATTATTTTTTATTTAAACAATCTAATGATAAAATATAAATGCATACATATATATTTTCTTTATTTCTTTAGAATCCAATTGATAGGTGGCAAATATTATTTTGGATTGGTGCTGGTATATGCATTTTGAGCATGATTATCTTTCTCGTTGGTGGAAGTGGAGAAATACAGAAATGGAATGAAATTGAACAAGATACAAGTAGCGAGGAAACAACGGTAGAAGAGGCAAGAGCATAGAGATAAATTTTGAATATTTCTTAATTGAGAGAAAAAAAAAAAAGAAATTTTTTCTTAATATAAAACTAACGCTAGTTTAATTGATTAATATTATTATACAATCTCAAAATTTTATATAAATTATAAAAATATTTTTAAAGACAACATAACAAAAAATTATTAACACTAAACTGTCCGTTTATAAACCCTAATAGTGTACGGTGCTTAGCCGTACAAAACAAAAACGAATAACTTACTCCACGTCAACGGCAACTAGATTTAAAAAAAAAAAAAATGACGTACTATTACGTCAACGGCTCGTGGATTTTAAATAAGGAAAACGTATTAATATGACAACGGACAGTTTAGTGTTAAATTATTCATTTGTTTTATAAATTTTTCAACAAAAGGTTTTTTTTTTGTCGATTTATCTATTTTACTTTTATTATTTAAATGTGTAAACTGTTTATGCAAGATTCCATTGCATGTAGGAAAAATAGTAATTGAAACTCTTCAACGAAACGTGATGTTACATAAATGTCGCGTATATATTGCTTTGATAATATCTAAACAACACGATGTTATCATTGATAATTGTTACATATTAATTTATCCGAAACGTTATGGTCACGCTAACTAAAAATTATTGTCTTTATTCGAAAAATCTTTTTATAGTAAACAGCTCAATTTGAGAATAGTAATAAAAATATTTTGAATAATACACATTTAAAATATTTAAAATATGTACAATATTTGTTAATTAATTTTAAGGTAGAAGAAGAGTAATATTTCAGTAATTATAATCACATATAAATTGTTTTTCATAAAGGATATAATTTATTGATGTATCATACATATTTGTTTTTCTCGTAATATTCAAATTTTTAATAGAATGTTTTTTAAAAAAAAAAATTAACTAAATTTTAATAATTAATAATATATTTGTCTTTAGGTTAAAACGCATCTATTTTTATGTAATAATTTTTTCTATTTTTTTTCTATTTTTTTTTTTCTTTGTCATAATTTATCAACAACACAAAATTTAGGAATAATCAATAAAATTGTTCGTTGAAGAAAATATATATATATATACTTTTGAAAAAATAATATAATTTATGTTTTTTTGTTTTTCTAAGATTAGTCACGATAAAGAAGTATACTTTGCGCACATTTCATTCCAAGTAGGCTAGCATACTTTTTTAATTCGTTTTCTTCTCGTTTCACAGTCTCTTTATTCGCACTCATTTTATAAATTCCGTAAGGCATTACTATTTCACCATACAAAATGAATATCTGAAAATAGTACCAATTTTTTAAGTTAATATAAAAATTAATTAATTTAATGTAAAAAATATAAACAATGTTCTGAAGAAATAATAAGGTATAAGCAAACCTTATTAATATCCACTATACCATCTTCATCTATGGCATCTAAGTCCTCATTGAATCTACAATACTTATTTTTATCTAAATTTGCTAAACATGGTTCGATGTCACACCAAACATAAGTTTCTGGACACAAAAGCTTAGATGGTTTCATTCTAGCTTTATATCGCATTTTAGGACAACTGTGTATATAAAATCCCATATAATAATATTTTAAATTACTTGCAATTTTATTAAGATGTCTTGTTAAGTAAATTTCTCTTAAAGAACTGAAAAACAATAAATATATATTTCAATACATATTTCATCACGTGAAAAAATTATTTAATAATTTCAACGTTTTATACAAAAAAAAAAAATATGAAATATTTATCTCCACCGACCTGAATGTTCCTAAAGAAAGAAAAGAATATTCAGGATCATAAAAGAAATATACGCTTGAAACACACAATGGTAAAATATCTATAACACCAATAGCAATCAGTTCGTTGTCCAACCAATATTGCTCGTGAAAGGAACCATATCCTTGTGGTGGACCATTTTCAGGTGTCCATTCCTTTAAAATTACATATTTGTGTGTATCATATTAAATACTTTTATAAAATTATTTATTATATTTCTGATGTTTAATTTAATATATTATATAATTGACATATTAGAAAAATTGTATATAAAGTATATATTAAATAATTTTTTTTAATAAGTTCAAAGTAATTGAATGGAATACAAAGTGTACCTGCAAAGGACTCTTTACAAGAAAATTGATAAATGTATTTTTACTACATTTCTCTGGCTCATCTCCGTGAACTGCCATTTGATATTTCTTGTAAAGATTTGCACTTGCATCAAGAGTTTTAACAAATTCTTCTGTCATTACCCTCAATAATTTTATCTAATAAATTTGTGAAAAAAAAAAACAAGAAGTAATTGTGAATAAAAAAAATACAAATATTGAGTTATTATAACATGCTAGGTAAATCGTCATTTAAAAAAAAAAAAATAAATTTTAATATTTTCAGCTAATATTAAAGTTTATCTCTCATAAAATCTTAAAGGAAACAACCTTATATAGATATTTGTGATATAGTTCATCTTGTATGTTGAAAATTAATTATTAATTCAAAAGGTCCACTTTGCTCCAATATAATTTCTTGTTTAGATAAATAATATGTACAACATTTTTAAAGATAAATACAATATCAGAAGAAACAACAGTTCAGTCATTTGAAATTTTAAAAATTATTACTTATTAGATTAGTATTAACACATTCGAGACCAACGACATAGTCCAATATCATTTTAAATTCTTTACCGAACAAACGCCAGTCATGAATGCGTTAATTGTTACTTTTATATAAGTACAAATAATATACTAAATGAAGAAATATAATCGACATTTTTAATACTATTGCTCATTTTAATAGTATTTTACAATTATGATTTTGGCCACATTTAAAATTTACCTGCAATGGGGATCTCACAAGAAACTTTATATACCGCTGCTCTGTAATCTTCTCAGTTGGAATCCGGTGTATTGTGTTTTGATATTTTCTATAGATTTCATAAGATTTTTTTGAAGAACTTAAATACCCAGAGCTCATCGGTGAAGTTCTAACTAGTTTAAGCTTATAAAAATCATTAATTTAATATAAATTTATCCAATAAAAAGTAAGTCAAACAATCTTTATAATGAAATACATAAGTCTATATACAACAGTTAGCAAATGAATTGGAAGAACAGAAATGTAAAAATGATATTCTTTTGAAATTAATAATCTTAAAGTTACAGAGCACTAATATATAAGACCGATTTCTTGAATGTGTGTTGAAAATGATTTATCTGAAATACAATGTTTCATTAACTTTCTAATTAATAATAACTTGACTAATATAACTTGACTCTAATTTCAAATATTATTGGAGAAAAGAGGACCATATTAGTAATTGCCATAGAACTATTTTATTAGAACTATTATAAATAATTAAAATAATTAAAATAATCTTCCGTTTGAATGTACAAAAAAATGTCTTCTTTCTATAATAGATTATTCTATAATAGATTGATGGAAAAATATATAAAAATCGTGTAATTAATTTTTTCTTTCTTTTTTCCCCCTCTTTTACTGTTAACCAGTCATTCTTCAGAAATAATATAAATATTATTAATATTTCTTTTGATAGTACAAAAAAGAAAGAAAAAATTTTAATTGATGATTATTATTAATGAGAGATATTGATTATATATGATTATATATGATTATATATGATTTATTGAAATTTATTTAAAGCAATTTAATCATAACATAACTTACCTCTAATTTTTTGGTACCAGTCCATATTTCTTCAAAATAATCTTCCAAAGTCTTAACATTATTCTGTTGCTTGCTGTCTTTAAAAGCAATTTCAATTTCTTTTAATGATTTCCCTTGAGCTAAAAGTTTTTTTTGTTTGCGTTCTATGCGTAAAAGTTTTGCTTTTTTGCAAGGTATATTGCTAGAATTTTTGCTTCCTTGTATTGTACTTGTTTTTAAATCAACAGGTATACTTCCATCTGGATTTGCCATAGAAGCACTATTATCTAATTCTGGTTCTTTTTTTAAATCTAAAACATTCTTGCTACAACTTAACGTATTAGGATTTGATATTTCACTAGACTCCTTATTTATAGATGATACATTTAATTTGGTAATATTTTTTTTCGCCAGTGTTGCATGCTTATTCGAAATTTCTTCAAAATTTATATCTGCAAAGGGATTTACATACATAAGGTAAAGAAATTATTCAATCATTATATTTTAAATAGATCTAATCATATAATAAAAAATGAACCAGTAATATCTTGTCGTTCATCATTTGTTTCCATAATTTCATCCTTCTTTAATTCATTTTTTAAAAACTTTGTCATACGTTTTAAAATTTTTTTCTGTGACTTGGAAATTTTAAAGTTTAATGCTTCACACCTGTAAATTTTCAATATACATATGAGCCCATAATTATGAAAGTGGTCTAAGTCAAAATTTAAAAAAAAATTAGTTTATCAGTTATTTACATCACATTATCTTAAATTAAATTAATTGAATATAATCTTTACGATGTTGTCAAAAATGAACCATTAGATAGTGGTTGTAATTTCAACATTATATAGAATCCATTTGTGTTCAAATGCAATTCATTAAATATCTCGAAACAAGAAATATATGACTTATACCACTTTCATAATTATGGCCACATATATGCATATATATATTTACATAGATTATTTTATATTCATATATAAAAATAATATACTCACTTGATAGTATACGTCGGACAACATGTTCGATTCATTGTAGGTTTATAACAATAATTACCACTTCTTCTCCATCCTCTATCTATTAAGTTTTGATAATCTTGAACTGTCAGATAGTGTGCCCACATGCCTACACAAAACAACACATTTTTAACTATTCACATATGTATACTACACATAGATAGAGATTAGGTTATGTCGTAATATTTTGTAAACTATTATTATTATAAGAAATATCTGATCGATGATTTTTTACCATGACTAAAATTAGTATCTGGACTGTTGCAATAACCGCAAGCATGTACCTCTGCTTGTGCAGAATATTCAACAATACTGAGACATTGACGAGACATTTTCTTCTTTCACAATGTTTATTTGATTTAAATTCAACTATCACAAATAAAAAGTAACTAATGTATCTATCACATATTGCAAATTATATTATTAAAATAGTGAAATTCTTTATAAATAAAGACACTTTAGATTATATGTTAAAACCAGTTGTGTAAGTCAATATTACTAACGATTAATAATAATCATAGAAACGTTTCAGTACATGCACCTTTTTGATGCGCCATCTTGAATTATTGGAAACGAATAGCGTTCAAGTACGAATTTTCAAATTCAACATTTTCTAATTGAAAATCATGATTGAAATTTATTCTACATACACGATACTTAAAACAATTTAAAACCTATTTATTGTTTTCTTAAAATAATATTTATTTGTTTACATTCGTATTAATATATTAATAAACGATTAAATAACTGAAACAATATATTGTTTAAAATCAATACGTGTATGCATGTATATGTATTTTATATATATATATATATTTATAATATAATGTAATATATTAATGTAGCTTTAAAATTATACCATGACGTCATTATTAATTTTGACAGATAAATAGTTATATAAATCTTTATTTATTAAAAAAAAAGAAAAGAAAAAATAACATGGAACAATTCTTCTTGCATTTTCGATAGTTCGTAAAAAAAGAAGCGAATGGTTTTTATGAATGAACTTCTCTTTCGTATGAACGAACGGGTGTTATTATGGCTACGCAAACATTGATCTGTTCCTTTTTAGGATACCCACCACCTCCCTCACCCCTTCGTCAACAATTTATGATTTTAAGAATGGAATTTATTCGTTCTATTGATTTATTATATTATCGTAAAACGAGAATAATGACTTTCATTTTCTTTTTCAACTTAATTAAAATTTAAAAAATAAAAAATATTAATTAATCTTCAACTATTTATTATTTACACTGTTTTGAAATAACAATTCGAGGAAAAAGAAAACCACTTCGTTTCCTTTACACTAATTTATTTTCTCTAACGTGATTTCAAAATCTTTTTCCTCGTACTTGTTTACTTCGTTATAATCCATTTGACGAAACATTTTTATTAAAGTTAAGTATGAAGCTCGTGTTATCAGGTGCATTTGAGATTAAAATAAATATACATTAACTTATATGTTTCTTTTTTTTCATAAAATTTACGATATCTTAATTAGAATTATTATCAAATTTGCAATATTTTAATTCGAATTATTAGCAAATTTACGATGAATAATTTATTAAGTCTTACTTTTAGTATTTTTAATTTCAAGTTTTTTATTCTTTCTATTTATATATGTTTATTATATTAATACATTAATAATTTTATTATAGGTAATAATTAAAATATATATATGAATTTGATTTTATTGTTAAATATATTTATTTTATACGTGTATATATATTGAAGAATTTTAAGGGTGCGTTTTATTAACAAATATTTATTTATTACATCCTCCTATCTCTCCGTATTAATACACAACTTACAATTGAATATTCAACGAAAATATATTTATATATGTAATAAATAAAATAAGTTTTTTTCTATTTGGAAAACATCTTCGATAAATGTTAATTTGTATACATTATTTATAGATTCATTACCATGAATTTAGATAATCGATAAAATTGTCTTTAAAAGGACTACAATTTTAGGGGTTTAAAAATGCATAGTTCCACTTAAAAAAAATCATTTCCAATTCCCGTAAGTGGTTTCATGGGACAAACATTTTCTTTACAACTTAACTCGTCTCGTTGACAACGAACAACATTTATTCGAAACATTTGTTTTTTCCTTCAATATTATTATCGATTTGTATAAGTATTATTGTTTTATTACACTATAAATTGATTTTAATCACAATCGAATTATCCCTCTTTCAAATGATTTTTATTTTAAGGGAATCGCCCCGTGTTGATTTTTTAAGTATTTTTTAATAATATTTTTTTGACGACCAATAGAAAGATAGAACTTTGAACGTCTATGCGCGTAATTCCCCCACCAAACGGGCCATGATATTACGGAGATTCGCTGTTTAGAAAATCAGCAATTGACGTCAACGGAAACCACCCTTCAGGACGTTAACGCAAAATTAGATCAAGCGATATAAACAAATGAAAACGTTTCCTACGTTTAAAACAACTCCTCGAACAAAAATACGTCTTCTCTTCGCTTTTATTTTATTTTATTTTATTTTTTTTCCTTCACTTTCTCNAAATATATGACTTATACCACTTTCATAATTATGGCCACATATATGCATATATATATTTACATAGATTATTTTATATTCATATATAAAAATAATATACTCACTTGATAGTATACGTCGGACAACATGTTCGATTCATTGTAGGTTTATAACAATAATTACCACTTCTTCTCCATCCTCTATCTATTAAGTTTTGATAATCTTGAACTGTCAGATAGTGTGCCCACATGCCTACACAAAACAACACATTTTTAACTATTCACATATGTATACTACACATAGATAGAGATTAGGTTATGTCGTAATATTTTGTAAACTATTATTATTATAAGAAATATCTGATCGATGATTTTTTACCATGACTAAAATTAGTATCTGGACTGTTGCAATAACCGCAAGCATGTACCTCTGCTTGTGCAGAATATTCAACAATACTGAGACATTGACGAGACATTTTCTTCTTTCACAATGTTTATTTGATTTAAATTCAACTATCACAAATAAAAAGTAACTAATGTATCTATCACATATTGCAAATTATATTATTAAAATAGTGAAATTCTTTATAAATAAAGACACTTTAGATTATATGTTAAAATCAGTTGTGTAAGTCAATATTACTAACGATTAATAATAATCATAGAAACGTTTCAGTACATGAACCTTTTTGATGCGCCATCTTGAATTATTGGAAACGAATAGCGTTCAAGTACGAATTTTCAAATTCAACATTTTCTAATTGAAAATCATGATTGAAATTTATTCTACATACACGATACTTAAAACAATTTAAAACCTATTTATTGTTTTCTTAAAATAATATTTATTTGTTTACATTCGTATTAATATATTAATAAACGATTAAATAACTGGAACAATATATTGTTTAAAATCAATACGTGTATGCATGTATATGTATTTTATATATATATATATTTATAATATAATGTTATATATTAATGTAGCTTTAAAATTATACCATGACGTCATTATTAATTCTGACAGATAAATAGTTATATGAATCTTTATTTATTAAAAAAAAAAAAGAAAAAATAACATGGAACAATTCTTCTCGTATTTTTGATAGTTCGTAAAAAAAGAAGCGAATGGTTTTTATGAATGAACTTCTCTTTCGTATGAACGAACGGGTGTTATTATGGCTACGCAAACATTGATCTGTTCCTTTTTAGGATACCCACCCCCTCCCTCGCCCCTCCACCAACAATTTATGATTTAAAGAATGGAATTTATTCGTTCTATTGATTTATTATATAATCGTAAAACGTGAATAATAACTTTCATTTTCTTTTTCAACTTAATTAAAATTTAAAAAATAAAAAATATTAATTAATCTTCAACTATTTATTATTTACACTGTTTTGAAATAACAATTCGAGGAAAAAGAAAACCACTTCGTTTCCTTTACACTAATTTATTTTCTCTAACGTGATTTCAAAATCTTTTTCCTCGTACTTGTTTACTTCGTTATAATCCATTTGACGAAACATTTTTATTAAAGTTAAGTATGAAGCTCGTGTTATCAGGTGCATTTGAGATTAAAATAAATATACATTAACTTATATGTTTCTTTTTTTTCATAAAATTTACGATATCTTAATTAGAATTATTATCAAATTTGCAATATTTTAATTCGAATTATTAGCAAATTTACGATGAATAATTTATTAAGTCTTACTTTTAGTATTTTTAATTTCAAGTTTTTTATTCTTTCTATTTATATATGTTTATTATATTAATACATTAATAATTTTATTATAGGTAATAATTAAAATATATATATGAATTTGATTTTATTGTTAAATATATTTATTTTATACGTGTATATATATTGAAGAATTTTAAGGGTGCGTTTTATTAACAAATATTTATTTATTACATCCTCCTATCTCTCCGTATTAATACACAACTTACAATTGAATATTCAACGAAAATATATTTATATATGTAATAAATAAAATAAGTTTTTTTCTATTTGGAAAACATCTTCGATAAATGTTAATTTGTATACATTATTTATAGATTCATTACCATGAATTTAGATAATCGATAAAATTGTCTTTAAAAGGACTACAATTTTAGGGGTTTAAAAATGCATAGTTCCACTTAAAAAAAATCATTTCCAATTCCCGTAAGTGGTTTCATGGGACAAACATTTTCTTTACAACTTAACTCGTCTCGTTGACAACGAACAACATTTATTCGAAACATTTGTTTTTTCCTTCAATATTATTATCGATTTGTATAAGTATTATTGTTTTATTACACTATAAATTGATTTTAATCACAATCGAATTATCCCTCTTTCAAATGATTTTTATTTTAAGGGAATCGCCCCGTGTTGATTTTTTAAGTATTTTTTAATAATATTTTTTTGACGACCAATAGAAAGATAGAACTTTGAACGTCTATGCGCGTAATTCCCCCACCAAACGGGCCATGATATTACGGAGATTCGCTGTTTAGAAAATCAGCAATTGACGTCAACGGAAACCACCCTTCAGGACGTTAACGCAAAATTAGATCAAGCGATATAAACAAATGAAAACGTTTCCTACGTTTAAAACAACTCCTCGAACAAAAATACGTCTTCTCTTCGCTTTTATTTTATTTTATTTTATTTTTTTTCCTTCACTTTCTCATTCACAATCCTCGATAATTACAATTAATTGTCGTCTACTTCGTTTACCATTAATGAAGTTTAATTTTATTCTTTGAAGAAGAAAAAAGCGCCCGTTTATTTCTTTTTTTAAATAAAATCTGACGAAGCGTCTAATAAATTCATCGTTATTGGAACACGAGCTTTTTAATAACCTTTAGAATTATACAATTTTTTCTTTTTTTTTATTTCTTCCTGCGCACATTCATCTCGTGCACGTGATTTTACGCAAGCGTGGTACTCGTATCATTTCATTGAAAATAGGTCAATTACAGGGGGTAATTCTGTTACTTCGATAAACTGGGCTTCCTTTACGAGCAATTCGATTTAAAATTCATTAAACGGATCTAAATTTCTTTCCATTAACAATTACGTTAATAATCTATGAAGATAATGACGTTATATTCGTACGATTGAAAATTATTTATATCTTTGGAAAATCTCTTAAATCGCACCGAGCGTGTATTAATAGCTTCATTATGATTCAAATTGATGAAGGTCGTAAAATCATAATCGTTACGTAGGCAATATATATATAATTTATATTGAGAGATAAAAAAGATTTATTTAATATATCTCACGAATTCAGTCAAAACACGCACCAATTAATGTTCCATTAAACAAACAATTTCAATGTAACATCGACAATAAACATTTTGTTTTCCTCTCTTGGGTTATAACATTTTCATGCAATGCGAAGAGTAGCAAAATATTTATTAAACTCTTCAGTTCCTCTCAGTACCTAGTCATCCCTGGCGATTCACTAGAAATTGACGTGAAAGCTAGGTGGGTGTTTACGTTTTCACGTGGGCGTTTGGCCTGTTGCGAGGGATGAATCGAAAGATCTGGTCCTGGGAAAAAAGTAAAGAAGAAAAAAAAAAAGAACTCTTATCCTTGTTTTTACGTATTATTCCAGGACAACTAAAGAAAAAGATTACGTTATATGAAAAAAAAAAAATATACTAATGAATATATTTGCGAGTATGATTTAATGAGAGTATATGTTAAAGCTCTTTAACTTTTATTATTGTTGAAAGATTTGCAAAAAAGATAGGACAAGCGTACGTGAGAGAAATGAAAGAATGAGGGTGAAGAAGAGAATGAAGAGGAGAATGAGACGAAGAGGAGGAGGAGAAGTGGAAGAGGAGAGAGAGGAGTTGGAGAGGGACGGAAACATCCCGAGGGTAGCTACGTGCTGAGGTCATTGCGTGGGTAGATCAAATGTATCACAGTAAATGAAAAAGTGTAGGTGGATGCGCGCGTTTCCCAATTGCGTTTATTTTCTTCGTAAACGGCGCAGAGCAGTTGTGTGTGGGCGAAGAATGTAGGAAAACAAAAAGGGATGATAGTGTAAGATGAATGTATAGCAACGAAACATACACAGAAAACACGATCAGTAGATATGAACGTCTACGAATACGATGAAGCATATACGTTCTTCTTTCATCGGTATTCTTTGACACATACAAGCACACACACACACATATATATATTCATTACAGGTGTATATATCTATATACTAAGGTAGCTCTGTATTTGAAAGGTAGACGGAGGGTAGGAAATAGGGGGTTGAAAGCAAGGGTGGGGGTGGTTGATCGACCGTACCAGCCACTGCTTTTCTTGTCGTCCTGCCGAGCTCCGACGTTCATTCCAGGCAGATCCGCCAAACCTAAAAGGACGCGAGGAAATCGCGCTACAACTTTCAAAAAGGACGAAGAGAAGTAATCATCTTTCGAACGTTCGACTAACTAATCAAACTCATCCCCCATTCTATCTTTGTGGATCAGGATAGATATTCGAAGGTAAATTTTTCTTATTTTCTTATTTTTTTTTTTTTTATACAATATACCAATATTTGATTTAAGAAAATAATTACTTACTTTTTGTCTCGCTTCTATCTTTTTTTCTTATCATTTTATTTTAACTTTATATACGGAATGGAATATTTATATAATTAGATATTTTATCAAATATCTTAACCGATACATTTATCGATCATTTGTCAAAAATAAATGCGATAACAAATATGTTTTAATCTTATTTCTATCACAGGGTAGAATTTTGGTCTCTCTTACATTTAATTTAAATATTATATATAATATTTTTTTTACGTAAATTTGTTTAATATAAAATTAAAATAACTTTACTACTTGGAATAATATGAGCAATGTGTGTGTGTTTTTTTTTTCTTGCACCTTATAAACGCGATAGGGAAACGATATTCTAGGATAAATATCGGTAGCCACAGCTGACGCGTGACATTTACCGAAGGTATATAAGCGTGCATTTTTAGAGAAAAGATCATGCGATATTAATACTTTCTACGTAATCTAAAACGTCATAGTATACGTCATAGATAGATAGAGGCTTTTATCAATGAATGGATGATCACTGGAAATATATCTTTAATTATGAGGGACACAGCTGGTGAGCGTCGTGTTGCACGATAAGTGACTACAGTATACCTAGATGCAACAAGTGTGCGATTTCTAGGTCTACTATATCCGGCTTTCTGATACACCACCAGTTGGCCCGCTTTAATTGAGGAAAGCTTTTCGTACGATTAGATTATCTAACGATCTAATTATAAATTGAGATCTAATCTAGATCAAGATTTTGATTAATAATTCGATATATCGTTTAAAAATAACACACACGCACGCATACTTTATATCAAATTATTCTCAAGGATATTTATTATTTTTATATATTATATATATATATATATATTTATTAAATTATATATAATATATTAAAAAAATTATTTAGTAAAACAATTGATAATATTTAATAAATTAACTGCGTTTAGAATATTATTACAACTATTATTCTGCGTTTCATGTAAATGAGTTATTCTGTATTATAAAACAAATAAGTGTGTATTATAAAATATTATCACACATCGACAACTTTATCGTATCTTGGAGTATTATATTGTTTAGCAACTCTAACACGAACGAACCTTTTCTTACGTAGTTTCCTACGAGGTATACCTGTACATTAATTTTTGATCAGCAATGTATACTGAAAATAGACTCTTGACATTCCGCGTTACGTGACATTTAAAATTTCCCGTCTTTTTTTATTTTTTCTTTCTTTCTCTCTTTTTCTCACAGCTGACCTGATGCCTTTAATTGCTTATAATATTAAACGTAAATTATATGAAAACCTCAACTTAGTTTATAAGAAAATAACTTTTAGAATTTTTCTATGGAAAAGAAGAAAAGAAATAGAGAAAATAAAAAACAAAATTGTTTTATTTATTTCTTACAGATGTTGAATAATTGGGCGTGTTTGTTGATACTTTGCACTTTAATTGCATTGAGCGTTTCTTTGCCAACTAGTTTGAATAAGGATGGGAAGAAAAATGATCAAATTATTAGAACAAAACGTGAGCAACATCATCCTATAGAATCGAACAAAAATTTTGTAAAAGATATCACAAAATTTGTATCTTTAGCTAAACGAGCACAGGAAACGTTGATGTTCGGAAATCAACAAAATCGACAACCAGAAAATAGAGGCAATCCTTATGTCTCGAATACGGAAAAAAGTAAATAACATTATCTAAAATTGTTAAATATAAAATACTGGAAATTAATCAATATCAAGAACGCGAATGAAAAATTTGTTTGGTATTTTCAGGAGCATTAAACGCGGCAGGATTAGATAATTTAAAGATATCCCTTACGAAGGATAACAAATTCCCTAATACGAAATCAACGAAAAATACATTGGACGAGCGCGAAGTATATGATCCGCGTGATAATAAAAATTACGAGTAAGTTTATAATACGATAATCAAATTAATACGATTACAAATTATCGTAGATCGTAATTTAAATATTGTATTCAATTTTTTGCGATTTGTGATAATATTCAATGAATATTTCTAAACAGATATGGAAAAGTCATAGTGACCGAAGAAGGTGAGGATATACCTCCACAAGTATCTGACTTAACACCTTATACTCGTTATTACATTAACGACGATCGCCGAAAAAGATTAGAAAAATTAATTCCAAATATTCGTACTGCTACTACTACTACAACTACTACTGTTCCACCTGCGTGCACGGAATATCACATGGCATATCCGACCCAGAATTCACCTATTCAGACGAAAAAAAGGTAAGCAAAAACTAATTATTTATTATCATCGTTATTATTATTATTATTTTATTTTACGAGATTAAACTTATTAATACGAAGATAGAAAATACAATTATGCTCATAATTATCAAAATGGTGTTAGTCATGTATTTCTTGTTTCGAGATATTTAATGAATCACATTTGAACACTAAATGAGTTTCATATAATATTGAAATTACAATTACTATCTAATGGTTCATTTTTGACAATATCGTAAAGATTAGAGACTACTTTCATAATTATGAACTCAATTATAAGAAGTCAAGACGTAAAACGTATTAAAGATTACAACACACGTTGAAGATAATTTCTTATAAATAATATTGATTGAAAGATATATATTAGGTTGTTTTTAATTAATATATATAATAATCATTATTATTAAAATATATAAATTTAATATATAATAACATATTAATAAATAATAATTTAATTTTCCCTCATTGAATTGTGGCCAAAAATCCGACATTCTTTTTCTATCAACTCAATATATTTATTATTATTATCAACTCAATATTATTATTATTATTATTATCATCATCATCATCATTATTATTATCATATAAATTTAGAATAATTATTATATTGACGATGTCGTATTTGGTAGAAAGAAAATCTTAAAGAAACTAAAACAAGTAGTATTACCCAGAACTACCTTAGAAACACTCACCCATTCGGTCCTTTCCCACTATCTCGGTATTTCTTCGACGCTTTTTCTCAATGGGGGCGAGAAAGTCAACGAGAGAGAGAAAGAGAGAGAGAGCTAGTTGATGGGTGGGAGGGCGTTGCCCTCGGCAGGGGAAACGGCGGTCGGCTTGACGACCGAGTCGTATTGAACAACTCGGAGATGTGTCGTCGTCGTCATCGTCGTCGTCATACTGAACAGTAACCAATGAGAGAGAAGAGTATCTTTTTAAGGGAGTCACCCCTGACGTGTGATGGGCTGAAAAAATAGAATTTTTGTTTTTCTGCATAAATTGATTTCTAAACATATTTAGAATATGCTGGTGAAATGATTTTCCAATATTCGAAGTTGTCGAAAAATTAAAACTGTTAGAAGAACAAGTTCAATCTTTAATTGAAGTATACGATTTATACACGGGGTGATCCCCTTAAATTAATCTAATCGTAAATAAAAAAAAATTTCATTACTCTCCATTTTAATAAGAATTAGCACCGAATGACGTTTAACTTTAATTTCATATTTATTCAAGGAAATGTTTCTATGTATTATAATACCTGTTTTAACATTTTCCTACGTCAGCGTTCTATTTTTATCTCGAAATAGGGCTGGAACACTTATATTTGAACAAACGTCGATTAAATGTCATAGGTCGTTGAGTAGATAATCAATTTTAACTATGTAGGTGTTATTTATTACCACCCCCCTCTTTCTCTCTCTTTTCATCTGTCATAGTATCAACGATAATATTTTGATCGAAATTAAAATAAGTAATTATTCTATCGTTAAGATAAAATCCTACGGAGTCACCCTATACAGTTTACCGGAACCTTCCTTCTATGTTAGATCTTTCCCTTCAATCTCCTTCCCTTTTACGTATTACGTATTACGTAGAGACGTAAACGCGCACACACATTCTCACAATCACGTAGATGAAGTTTGGCGCAGACTATCGTTCGATACGAGTGACGCAAAAGAGGTGGGTAGGTGTGTGGGAGTACAGGGAGGGGGGTGGAGGGACCAGTGTTGCGGAGTTATGTTGAAAAAGGGGTTGGCTTCAAGGAAGATGGGAGGGATGTTTTCCAGTGTAGTGCGATCGTACGAAAAGCTGAATGGAACCAACCAGGAAAACTAGGCCACGGTATTACTGACGGGTATTACTTTGTTATATAGACGGACAATCAGCTGACGTAAACACACTCGATCCTTTTTTTTTTGTTTTTAAATTATTTCCTTTCTCGTTGCAATCGTAAAATGGATTTTCTTTAATATTAACGAAAGAGATATATATAAACAACAACAAAATAAAAAATAAAGGAAGACAATTATCGGACTAATAAATAAATGCTGTTAATATTCGGAACGTAAACGATAATAATATCTAACGAATGAATTGAATATTTAATAAAGTATTTTTGAATAAATCATTGGAAAAATTAATGAGAATAATAAAAAGAATAGATTTTTTTCCACTTATCTTGTCGAAGTATTGAAACTTAACGGAAAAAGTATTTTACGTGACACTCGTGATATTACGTAGTACCTTGAGTACCGGATAGGTCAAGTCTTTTTTTTTCTAATGAATAAATAATAAATTATCGAACCATAAAGTTTTTTTTTTTTGAAAGAGTCTTATCCAAGAAAAGAAAAATCTATTTATATATTTCTTTTCCCTTTTTTCGTTTCAAATGCGATGCTTCGTTTTATATATAAAAAAAAAAAGGACGAAAGTAATCTTATTGTTTATAAATATCCGTAATTTTTTTTATAAGCGTTCTGTTGTACGATCATTTTAGCATTCCTATCTACGCGGAACCACGTTATAAACGCGAAGTGGAAATTCACCCTGAACCTGTATGGAATCTTTTATCAATGTGGGGAAACGGACATCGCAACAGGTTACGATTCATTACGCATATATATTTATACACACGTTGTGTATACTTCGGTTGACATTTTTTGAGTTTGACGTTAATGTATAAATTTTTAACATTTATCCTATTATATATTAATTATTAAAAAACAAATTTTTTTCATTTGTATTTGTCACAGATATACGAACGAGGAATATGATAACGAAGAGGATGGCGACCTTATGGAAGATGAAGATCCAAGAAACGGTAAGAAGAGAAAATATTCTTTATAAAAATTATACATTTTGTTAATTAATTTGATATAAAAAAAAATGTTGAAGAGAAAACAAAAATTTTATTTATTGTATCGATAAAATAAATTTTGAACAGCTCTAGCTTGGATCAATGCACCTGGATATTCTTCTTATCGTTATGGTACAGATACAATTTCACCTTCTGAAATCGGTATAGTTCACACACATCCATCCGCTTATTACGATCAATATGAAAATCAATACGGACAACAGTTCGATAACGGTGTGCATCCGTATATCAATCAATATGGATCACTTTATTCTCAAGATTCGTATTATCCCACTGAGAGGAAATATTTGGCTACCAAAAAACGAGCACCGGTGAGAAACGTGATAATAAATTAATTATAATTCTTAAGAACTCCCTTCCCTCCATATTTGCAAATCTACGCGTAACCTTTTGCTAAAAGCATATAAATATTTTAAAGTGTATTTTAAAGTGTATTAGTATTTATATAAATATTTTATCATTAAATTTTATTTAATAGAAATAAAATAATAATAAAAAGAATTAAAAAGAATTAACTAATTTAATTAATTCTTCATTTCAGAGTTACGATTCGTACGTCAACGTTGTTCCATTACAAATGGGTATCCAACCACGTGGTTATCCCCCCTATCCTCATCATATGGTTTATTAATTTAATAATTTAAATTAAAAACATATTTGAAGAGAATTTTCAATTTCATCGGGAATATTGGGCAAAGAAAAGAAAAAAATAACAATATGAAAGAGAGAGAGAGAGAGAGAGAGAGAGAGTTTGTAAAAACTGTTACGTTGCAAACTCACAATTATTTGGACATATTTTACGACACACGTTTCTCGTAGACACTTCTCTTTAATTATAATCAATCCTTTATCTGAAATAAGGAAAGTGCCCGAGAGTTGAAGACTATTTACTTTAAGAAACACGGTGCTGGAAAAGACTTATTTCAATTTGCAAGAATTTGCTGAAATATAAGCACCATGGTTTCTTTAAATAAACCATGTTTGCGCGTATACGCGTAAGAGTAGGTAGAAATGTATGTATTACTTATGAATTTTTTATATACTTTTTTTTACATTGTTTTTCCTTATATATATATGTACATATATAATTTAATCAACAAGTTTTTTAACAGTCGATCTCATTTCAATTCAATCAACATCATATGTTGTGACAATTAATCGAGAGATTTTATATATTATATCATTTTATACGCTTTAAGTTAGTATTTATTTATTTATTTATTTATTTATTCTTTTATTTTTTCTCCTTTTCAAAAATATTCACCTAAGCTTTTATTATTTAATTACAATTAAAATTATTTTTTTTCCTATGAAGAAAAGACTGCTATTACTTGCATGAATGTACAAAATGCAATTTGTAGATAGAAAGTTTTACCTGCCTAAAATACACACGAGTAAAAAAGAAGAAATATTGAAAAAATTAAAAAAAAGAAAAAAATAAATAAATAAAAATGAAAAAGTAAAGAGAAAGAAATTATATCCTTCAGCACGTTCTTGCAATTTGTTATTTAAAATTAATAAACTTCTTTCAAGTATATTCTCTGACGAAGTTCCACTGTTACAATACGATCGACGAATGAACACAATGATCAAAATTTCATTTCTAATTTTTCTTTTCTTTCTTTTTTTTTGCCAATTAACCGTGCAATTAAATAACGGGATTATTACATTCAAAAAAAGTTGACAAAAGGTATCAATCTGACAATGAGTTAAAGTTATATGACATTTTTTGAATAGCAAAGAGATGATTGGAAAAATTTTAATAACATTCAACATTTAAATATATTTGATATAAAATGTCAATAAATAAATAAATAAATAAATATATATATATATATCTTTTATTAAATTGACACTCGTCGATTGAAAAACGATTTTAAAATGATCGTAGTATATTTCGCATACTCTACAAACTTGCAACATATCATTGCATTTATTAAAAAAAAAGAAATATTAAAAAAAAAACCAGAGTGCAGATTAATCGAAGAAAGAGAGATATATATATAATAACATATATTAATTAAAGTTTCATATAAAAACAAAAAAAAAAGTATAAAATCAAAACTACGCATTTAAAACAAAATTACATCGTTCTGCGAATGCAATAATCACCAAATCTTATGTTAATTATGTTAATCACTTTAACTATTTATTATATTAATCAATTCGTTTATAAGAGAAAGCGATTTAAAAGTATTAAATATCCATATAGGGATAAGACCGAGTGGTATTTGAAAATATTTTTTTCTCTATATGAAAATACAACTCACATGGCCTTCCATAATAATGTATACTCCGAGGAGACTGAATAATCGCTTTCTCGTAGATCCGCTTAAAATAAAAAAAAATTAAAAAAGAGGGAAAAATAACAACAAATGAATTAGTTAATTAATTAAAAAGTGATGACTCGAAATACAATAGCGCTGACTGATGAAGAAAATCATAGCTTTTAATGCCTTTGGTAATCGTTTAGTATTATACTTACGATATTAGATTTATTTAGAATAAGTAGATAATGATTATATATGAAGAGAATAATATAATTCAGTATTGCCAAGTATATTTAAAAAAAAAAAAAAAGTATTTAAAAATAATAGTTAAAAAAAATGTGTTTAATTATATTATTAATTAAATATGAAAAAAAATCTTATCGCGACTGGGTTTCCTGCCTTCTACTTTTTTAACAATATTTTACAAGAAAAATATAATGCAATAACATGGAATATTAATTATGCTGAAAGAAGTACAAAACCAAAAGAATTATATATACCCAGAAGATTATTTATTATAGTTAATGTATTTATTTTATCTTTCTTTCTTTCTTTCTCGAAAGGACTGATATAGAAATTTTTGAATATGAAAAATAAATGATTATCTTCACGTACATTTTTCCTTATATAACTCTTTATTTTTATAATGTTTTATTATTTAGTATAAATTATTCGCTTAATATGATGAAATGTCATCGGCAAACATGTTACTATCTTAATATATCGTCGTCCCTCCTCTATTTTAACGTTGTGCAACGTAATATAGATTATTTCAATGTGAAAACAACATCTTATCTTTCTTAATGTAATATATTTTCGATATAAACAAAAATGAAAATACTTGCACCAAAAAAAATGTAATATTATTAACAACACTTATTCTATTTTCCTCTACATTGTGTACACGAAAAGCATGATTGTTATAAGAAACTTTAACGATTAATCTACGTTTTATAAGTTGATGACAACTGTCATAATAAAATTATACATACGAGTAAATAATTATATTATTTAAATTAAATTATTTAAAAAAATAATATATTTTTTTCTTTTTCTTTTTTTTTTCTTTATACTGGAACTGGAACCATAAGAAAAAATTATATTTATTCAAAGAAGATAAAAAAAGATTAATAATGATTGTGACTTTAATTAAAATCATGCATTAATACATATACAATATCTCGTTGTATGCAATGTAAATATTGGAAAAAAAATGTAATAAATAATTACATGAAACTTGTAGAGTTTTTATATTTAGATTTAATCTACCTGTATTTTTATTCTAATTTGTTTTATTTTTATCTACGAGTCATAAAGGATTATAAAAATTTTGTTCTTTTATTTTTTCATTTTATTAATATAATGATGATAACGATTATTAATATTTCCTACCATATCGATAAAGATAAAATAAAATGTAATTCTAATATAAGTGCCATCTGGCGGAACTTAATAACATTAAACGCGTAGATAACAAAGGATTGAAAATAAACTATACATAAAAATATATATTTATTTTACTTAATTTATCTCAAATTATTATTAATTATGTCGTAATTTATTTTTTATTAACAANTTATTTGATACCTTGATTAACTTAAACTGCGAGGATGTAATGTTGGAGCTATGTTTAGGAGCATTAAGTCCTTGTTCCCACGTAATGCTATCTCAGCGTCGAAGATTGAAAGATATAGATCCTTTTGGACGAGGTGCAGAAAAATTTTTAGCTTTGATACCAAATTGTTGCTCGCCATTTTCTCCTTTGGCTACACCACCTACTTCATTACCAAACACTTTGTCTGCTTCACGAGAAGAATCTTTAAATAGCGTAGATACATTGAAATCGTTACCCTTATCAATAAATTATGGTACCAGAATATCAGACAGTCTATATGGAAATTACCATGCTTATCTTTGTGACGCTAGACAAAAAATAACAGCTTGTAGGGTAGCATGTTATAACTGGTCATCTCGTTATGATGGAGAAATATCTAAAGATAATAATACTGGAAGTGCAGTTACTTTAACAGACGAAAATACATTACTCGATCAAACGATAAAAAAATCAGAAACAAATATGATACAATCTTCGGAAACACATTCAATTGCTGTTATTGGTACAAAGGAGAATATTTCTTCCGATAACATATTAACCAATATTCAAAGTTTATTAGAAAATAAGGAATTAACGAAAAAAACACTTAATACTGATATACCAGTAACATCAGATGTAGTATTATCGCTTGAAGAACAAGCTAAATTAGATGCTGACATTGCTGAATTATTAAATGAAAATATAGGCTCTTCAGAATCTATTATTGAAACATTTTTAATAGCAGATAAAAAAGGCTCTGATAGTGGTATAGATGATACAAACACAGCTATGAATTCTCTATTATCGTTGGGAGAAAGTAGTGGTTATGAAAGTTTTGCATTTAAAGGATCTTCAGAGTCAACGCCAGAAAATGAGCCTAGTGAAAATCAAATAAATGAACATGAAGAAACAGATTCAGAATGCAATCATGAGCCTAATGTACTTATTCATGATAACGTAGAATCTAATTCTATAATATCAGAAGAATCAATAATAAATAAACAAAGTAAAGATACTGCATGTCGTCAAGATATATTTAACGGACAACCAAATGTTGGAATATTTTTGGATGTTATTTTAAGAAAACTGGAATGTATGACGAGCAATAATCTATATGTTAATTTGCATTTAACTGGTCTTATAAGTAGATTGGCAATTTATCCACAGCCATTGTTACAATCATTTCTATTGAATCATTCGTTGGTGTTCCAGCCTAGTATCAGATCATTATTTCAGGTTAATTTATATTATCATTAATATATAATAAATTTTTAAATATTGTGTATATAAACTTATTTTTAGTATTAATATTTGATACCTTTTTCTTATAGGTGCTTGCATCTTTAAAGCATAAAATAGATCAGTTTCTATCCAAACATGATAATGTCGACTTATTAGTGGACCAAGCTAGATCATTTTTAATTGGTCGTGAGGATAGATTAGTAAATGCACGAAAAAATGTATTAGAAGCTACTGCACAGTTTGCATGCAGTAAGAGGAATTCCTTAACAAACGACACATTTTTAAGAGGTATCATTTCTTTTCTAAACATAATTTAAAGCTTAGGCATATATTTTATCATCTTGTTTATCTTTAACGCATACGGACATGTGTGTACGCGTGTATTGGTTACCATGAAGAAGTACTCTATTTCGAAAATATTTATATAACATAGGTGAATATAAAAAAAAGGTTGCAGGTAACAGTATATTATTAATGTTTAGTTTTAATATCATTCTTCTAACTGTTTAGGTGAACCTAAAAGGAGAAGCTTGACATCGTCCTTTACACAAATATTCAGAAGAACAAGTAATACGTCTGGCTCAGTTAGTTTAACAAATTCTATCAGTCAACCATCTAGTATATCAGAGAATCAATTAGAACCTGTAGGATTTGGAACAGGCTACCGGTAAAATTTCTTTATTTAATATATTTTTGTAAAAGATACCTATTATTTAATATTTAATATAAAAAAAATGTTATCGTTGTATTAACAGATATTATATTAAATCATCGTGGGAATCCCCAAGTGAAATAAGCCCAGTACAAAATATAGTATTATGTGCAGTTGTATTAGATGAATGGCTAAAAGAATTAGCTGCTATTACTCAAGAACATGCCATTATGTCACTTACAAATGGTTTAGAATATAAAACATAATACAAGGATTTACGATGATAGAATTGTTAAATTAATCTAAAAAAAAAAAGGTAAATAGATACTAATAAAAACTAACTAGCTTTGCGAAAATGTTCATGATTTTTTTTTCTTTTATAGCAGGGTTTATAGAATTTTAGTTACACATTATAAGCTTTATTACATTTGATAAAAAAGTTGTTGCATTAATTTAATGTGTGTATATAAGATTTTTATCGTATAAACTATATGCTTTTCTATTCTTTTTAATCTCGTAGCATCATATTTGAAGGCAAATTACTTTAACTGTTTTTTTTTTTTAATAATTAGTATTTAATTATTAATTATTAATTATTTGCACATTTTATTACATTTCACCTTATATATATATATATATAATATATATATTACATATATTACATATGTTACATATATGTTACATATATGTTACATATATTTATATGTTACTTACATAAATATGTATATTATAAATATATATTATATATAAAAGTAAAATTACACCTATAGGTATTCTTATAGAATACATTCTACAAAAATCTATGAGAATATGAGAAAAAGAGAGAAGTGTATTTATTATTTTTATTTTATCTAATATCTTAATTTATCAAATTAAAAAAAATAAATAAATAAATAAAAATGTACAGATTCATCAAAATAACGTTGGGGCAAGTAAACATCAATTTTCAATAAAGTTTTATGCTCGAACTCGAGGCTTAACTCCGTTAAATAAATATCAAATAGCTTTTTCTAATAAATTACACAAAGCAAAGTGGTTTTCGGATAAAATGCATAAGATTTTTTTATTTTTTAAATCTTCTCTTATACAAATTAAAAAAAAAAAAATATATATATATATATATAATAAATATTCTTTTTTAAAAAATGTAAATAAGTATATCTATTTTTAATGATTTACATATGATTTTTTATTGTTATTTTATATATATATATATATATATATATATATATATATATATAAATATTTTGATGTTTCTTGTTAATGATGCGTACTTATATTAATTGAAATAAGTTTTAAATATTTACTTATAATTTTAAAAGAAAATATATTCTTGTAGCTTCTTTATGTAATATACTAACATTTTAATATTACTAAGATAATATATCTTTATATTTTAAACATTATATTGAAAATTGTAAAACTCGTTTAGCTTGTTTTACGACTATAATTTCAGTAAACTAATTGCCAAATATAAAAATATCATTTAATCTTTTTTTTTTATAAGTATAAAAGAAAATATCGTTATTTATGATAAAATTGATGAATTTTTGATGTATCCTTATTATATGTATATTGTATAAAAAAATTTAATCTTGCCAATAATCATTGCAATAATCATGACAAAAACAAATAAAAATATAACATATCAAGGTCTAGGTTTTAAATATTCAGGAGATTGAAATATTTATTCTCTGATATTTTTAAATACGTATTTGATATTACTTTTGATATAAGCACAAAAATTATTTTAAATAGTATAAAAAAAAAAAGAAATGCAATCCTATATAATGTAAATCAAGCTAACAATTTTGTTAATTTTAACAATATAATTTTTTGTATTACTCATTTGTATAAAGGGTGTTTCCAAAAATATGGACATAACTTTGTACATATGTTCATATGAACTTATATTTTTCTTATTTAATCTATCTTTAAAGTTGTGATCACATTTTTGAAAACACCCTTTATACATTTCAATGTTAAATTCTTGCCTCAATGTGATATTATAATTATGATTATATAAAAATAATAAAATTACCTTGTAAAAAAAAAACACTATTTCTCCGGTACAAAATAAAATATGAAGATACGATTTATTTAAAACAATTGGAATGTTGATATTTATTAGAAAACTTATTAATTGTTATCGATTGTAATAACGACTGTGTAATTTTGATTTATTTTAATTAATAGTTAAATAAAAAAAAATACTTATGTAGAATTATATTATTTTATAAATAATACTTCAATAGTGACATTGATACCGCTTTTTTTTTATTATAACTGTCGATAAAATAGGGCGTGACAAAAAAGTGGTAAAGAATTCTAACCACAATCCACTTAAAATAAAGAAACAGTAATTTACTACAAATTTTCATTAATGATACGTTATGAATGTGATTAATTATTTGAATGAATTTAACCTTGTAAAATTAATAAATCTAATTAAATTTCTGTAGGAAATTATACAATCAATAAGATTAATTACATGTTATCTTTTCTTACTAGCGCCCTCTTAGCTTCCAATAAAGATGGTGAACTAAATACAGAATTTTCTTAATACATTTCTTTGTTATTAGAGTAAAACATAAAAATATCGAATAATTCTTACTTATCATTAATCCAAAAATACTAAAAGTATCTTTGCAGAAAATCTTTGATGCGTAAAAACCCTTAACTCTGATTGCATATTCGTGGCAATGATTAAAATATTCTGAAACAGTAGGAATCTATAATAGTAACCATGACAAGTTGAACAATGAATAATAAGATTACGTATAATAGTTTAATATTTTATATTACCTACTTATTTTAAAAAGTTAAATATATGTTTGACATTTATTTTGTAATATTAATAAATACATTATTTTAATATTTTCACAAGTATCAAATAAGTGAAAAATAAAAGTGAAGACACTTGCAAATATGGAGGTTGGTTTTCATGAATAATACTAATTTTCGTTTTAATATAAACAATAACATCCTTATTTAATTAAAATATATCTTTTATCTTTTCAACTTCATAATTGTAATTATTATGTTTTTTAATTAAATGCGTGTGTTAGTACGTTTTAAACAAAATTTTTGCAGTGATGTACTTTTATTATTATCTGTTTGTATGTCAATAGATCAGTGCAACATATCCAATGCAACAAATTAAATATAATTACAATTTTTATTAACAACCTTTTGAAAAGCCTTATAAATAGATAACAATAGAATTATATTATTTCAAGCAGAATATCACCTATGTCAGTACTTTAAATCCATTTTATTTTTTATTTTGAATTAGGTAGATGATTGTTCGGCTGGTGGTGATACCGGAGGAGAAGAAGATGAAGATGATGCTTCTACACATGGATCAGGAAGTAATAGTAGCAGTAGTGGCATGAGTGGCAGTAGTACTTCAACTGATAGTGGAGAAGATAGTGGAGAAGAACGGGATTCCAGTGATACAGATAGCCATAGTTCTGCGGATGAGGATGACGATGAAAACGAAAATACAGAATATTCAATAAAAGCAGAAAGTTCAGATTTTATGGTAAATATATAAAATACATTAATTTCTTATAAAATAAAATAAGTCTTTACAATAGAAAAGCTTTTCTCTTTAATCTCCTTATCTTCAGAGGTGGGAAGCTTGTGTTGCTGCGAATATTCGACTAAAACTACCACAAGATCTTTGTGAGGATTCAGCAATCTTCAAAGAACTATTAGATTACCCATATTTTTGGAATGAATGCCTTAGTGAAAATCAAAGAGAATCTTTATATAGCTTCTTACCAACTTTTCCAAAAGATTGTGATATTGAAGCAGAAGTGGAAAGAACACTGCAAATGTTATTTGATAGGGAGGATCATAGGTAATTACATATTTAAATTTTCAAATGTAATATTCGTAGAGATATTGTTTTTTATTAATTAAATCAATTCAACCAGATTTGGAGTTGCAACATTAGATGCATTTCATAAACATCTTTTAGCTGGTTATTATAGACCAGATATCAAACGAATGCGCGGTTTGTTGCATAAAGCGCAACAAAAAAGACTGCGTTTTGAAGAACGTAAAAGGTCATACGAACTCGCTAATCAATTACTTAAATCACGTGAGAGTTTATTATCTAATGCATATAAACAGGGTTTTAGCCAGCCTGTGCATCGAACAATGTCTAAATTTCATTGGAAGAAACCGAAACCAGCAATGGGTAAGTGACTACTCTTATAATAAATACTAAAATTTTCCTGGCTGTTTACATTTGCCCCACACTTCAGCCTTTTGGCAGAGAAGTATATAGTAACTTCCCGGGGACAATACTAACAAGCAATCAACTGATAGTTGAAGAGAAAACCCAGCTACGCTATTTGGAGGAACTGAGTATCCTGAGGACTGAACTGGGAGCTAGTGCAAGGTTAGCACCTGACACAACATCTGAAAATGAAGAAAATTGTTTATATTATCAATTATCTGGAAATAAACAAAAGAAGAAAAAGCGCTCCACCATGAGTCTTCAAGGATTATCAATCAGAGGGTTGCAGATCAATCAAGAAGATGAAACTATTCGACCCGTATTTTCAACGTTTCAACGAACAGATTATGCATCGAATAGGTCGCTATTTGTTCGTGAACAAACAGACGAAGCATATCGTTTAATGTTAACAGCTCATAAAAAGAGAAGAGCACGAAATGATGTATGTAAAATTAATAAATTATTAATGTATTAATCAAATTATAATGTTTGCAAAACATTTATCTTTTTTCTCTTTTCAGATTCATCCAGAATTAAATACTCAGGGTATTGCTCTTGCTGACTTAACTCAAAGAGCACAGACTGGTCAAAAGCACAAGCTTTCAGTTAATACTTCTATAAGAATGCCTCCTGCTAAGAGACGTATTAAACAAGAACAGTCTACACTTTGCCCACCTGCACCAAAATTAATGAATTCAAATTCTATGAAACATGAAAGTGATAATAGTGATTATTCTCATACAACAGATGATAATAGACATTCTAATGTATTGGATATGGATCACAAGTTGACATCCATTAAATCTGAACCTATAGATGTATATGATATACCTCAACTGTCAAAGAAAAAAATGTATGATTTAAAATTAACAAATCTTCGATTTCTTTTCATTATTATTTATTCTTATATTTGTAATTATTATTTATACAGGAGCCCTGTTACTCTTAGAAGTAATAAACCTATTTCAAGCACAATAGAAATTAAGAAAGAAATAGAAGAAATGGACTTTGATGATATCAAAACAGAGATTAATACAGGCACAAATGATGATGTTATGCCAGAAACAGAGGATGACGAGGAAAATGATAAAAAAGAACTTGACTTGGGTAACATTGACATGATGCAAATACCTATTCAACTTGACGATGGTATTGATATTCTTGATGATGTGAAGTAAGTTAAAAATATATTACAATAATCTTATTATCTCAGATAAAGAAACTAAATGTGCATTCTTCACATTTCTTTTTCTCTGTTTAAGATGCGAGACTGAAAGTGTTATAACTATGAGAGATAAAGAAATTTCAATGCCTAGTGGAGACGATACTATTGATGTTCATAGTGGAGCAGAACTTATGCAAGAAACACATGCGTCATTTTTTTCTTTGTTGAGAGATGCTTTTACTTCTAAAGGAGAATTTAGAATGAGTACTGGAGAAATAAAGGATGCTATCACACAGTGGCAAGGAAATCCAATTTCACCATTAAATGACTGGTGTGGAAAGACAGATAATTTAAAAATAATACGTACATTAACAACTAATTAAATATTTTAAATAATTTTCTATACATATTTTTGTGCAGGTATTCCTTGGCATCTTCATGGCCATCATTAGTCCCATTAGCTTTAGGATTTCTTGCCGGTGAATTAACATATTCACAAGAATTGGAGCAACAGCAGGAACGGGAACAAGAACTTGTTCCATACTTAGAAAATAAAGGCAGTGGTGTATATGCCTGGATCGGTGCAGGCAGAGATTCTGATTCCCGTCTGTTAGATTTGTGTACAAGATTTTTAATGCACAGGTATCTAAACGTGTTTTTATACAAAAGTCCTTACTATTTTCTTATGTTATTAACTGTATATATATATAAATTATTTTTTTTCAGAGACTCATTAGGGCCATCTTATATTTCATCGGCTGTTGTTTCTGTGAAACAAACATCACAGTTATCAACGCCAAGTAATAATAACAATAATGGAAACAATAACACCAATGGAAACACTAGAAGTGGAAGCCCTGCAGTAGAATCAATTAATATTGATACGAGTTCTCTTGGATCCATTGCAGAATGGGAACCACCACGAGCATTATGGCCTACAGAATGGAAAGTCCGACCTTCTACAATAGAAGAACGTGAAGAGTTTAGAAGACAAGAACAAATGCGGTATGCAGCACCTCATAAAGCATTTACTTATCGCATGCATGGGTATGCATCTGTAGTAGGACCAGTCAAAGGCATTTATCAACATAATGTTGGTATGTTCTCCTTTAGTAATTAAAATTATTCTTATTTCTAAAATTATTTTTCTTTCATTATATATAACATTTTTTATATAACAGGATCTGGACTAACTAAACCACGAGGGCATTCTTTATTAGTAGCTGACAGACCAAATTTTGTGACAATCTTAGCATTAGTCAGAGATGCCACAGCTCGATTACCAAATGGAGAAGGAACTCGTGCTGACATATGTCAGTTATTAAAAGATTCTCAATACATCAGAGAACAAGGAGAAAGTGATGACAAAGAAGGGTATTTACATTCAGTTGTGTCGGGTGCTTTAGACAGATTACATTATGAAACAGATCCATGTGTTAGATATTACCCTCGGCGTAAAGAATGGCTATATCTTCACAGAGCACGTTCAGAATCGGAATTTGGTATGTACTTAAGATCTCTCATTATTTCATGCTTATATATTATTATATATGTATGTATTTTATTATTATATATGTATTATTTCATAACTAACTATACTTTTTTGAAACGATACTTTAGAAATGTATCATCAACAGCTACAAGGTGTAGCAAAAAATAAAAAAAATGTAGGAAATACATCACGGAATAAATTGTTACAACCGTCTATGAAACCTATCATACATAAGGAGCAATCTCCTAATAATAGCAAAGAAACTACTCCCAAAAAAAGAAAGGCGTGCTGTTACTGTGGTTCAACCAGTTATTACTCGGTAAGTATTACATATGTAAAACCTATATAAATAAAAAAAAAAAACAAAATACAATAAGCTACTGTGTAATAATCTAATTTTGATGCATTGATTGTTGTTAATGTTGTTGTACTAACAACTGGTTGTTGTTCAGAAGAAGTCGAATGATCAACAGTAACTTTTTCATCTGTCTTACGTTGTTCTTTCCTATAGTAATAATAATGCATCAACATCAGCTATTTCTACTGCTACTAGTACTACTAGTACTATTGTATCTGTAGCAACAGTTCCAAGCTCTTCTACGCTAACTACAACAGCTAACATAGAAAGAAATAATACAGTTTCTGAAGTTAAAACTTTAACGACGCCAAATACAATTAAAAAAGTAACTAGTATAGGAGGGAAACCAGTTGCTGTAGTAAAAACTAATGCTACACAAAGTTTATTGCAATCGAGTCAACAACATTTTCCTCATCATCAAATACAAGTGTCCACATCTGCAGGATTGCAGACTATAAGATTGTCAGGACATTCCGTACTTCATTCTGCTCAACCTACTTCAACAAGTACCAGTTCTTGTATAGGAAACACTACGACAAACTTAGCAACAATATTTCCTAATGCTAAAGTTCAAAGTCAACAACAACCACAAACTGTGGTAACAAGTCAAACTGGAAAGAGCATTTTGCAAACTTCTAATATAAAACAACAATCTCAGCAACCACATGTATTACCTGGCAAAACATTGCTAGCATCTCAAATAAAGTTAGTGAGCTCAGGACAAATAAAATCATTGCTCACAGGACATGGCCTTCAGGGTCAAACAATATTCATTAAACAATCATCTCCATCTAGTAATCAATCTCAACAATTGCAACAACAACAGTTAAAGGTGAAATTAACAAATACTCTCTTTTTGTTTATTTTACTTTACTTTACTTAATGGTATCAATCTTGGTACTATTAGCAACAACAACAACAGCAACAGCAGCAACAACAACAACAGCAACAACAGCAACAACAACAACAACAGCAACAGCAACAGCAACAGCAGCAACAACAACAGCAACAACAACTTCAAAGAGTTGTGACTAACCAGCAACAACAAATACAAACATCAGGAATGCAACGTATAATTGCACAAATAGGCGGTAAACCGATTGCTGTGCAAATACAACAATCTCCGCATCAATCACAACAGCAACAGCAACAACAAAAGATACTAGCGAAGGTTTTAACTAGTACAGGAGGAGGACAACTTATCTCTGTAGAAAGTTTACTTGCACAAAAAAGGGTTAAAACTAGCAACCAATGCTTGCCATACGAACCAATTAAATAGACAAGGAAAACAGGTCATACAAACTCAGTATCAGGTATTTATGTAAAATATAATTTCCTTTATATAAAATAGATTATACATAATGTATTTTTAAATTGATTTGTGCGTTCAATTTATTCAATTAGGTAGTGTCACAGGGTCAAGCATCTTCGGTACAATCGAAAATTATTGCTAGTACACATCAACAATCTCAATCGCCTCAAACTCAAACAGTCAGAATGGTCACAGCACAAATTGCTGGAAAACCTATTGTCCTGGCAAGTGGAAATAAAAGTGTTGGTGTTGGAGTAAGTGGGAGTGGAAATGTAGTTCTTGGGAAACAACAGAACCCACAACAACAACAAAGTCAACAGCAACCAATAATCCTGCCAAGTCAGTTGCTAAATATTAAAACGTTACATGGTCTTAAGGTGATACCAACGCCTACAGGACTGAAGACAACAGGCGCAGCGGTATACGCTAGGGTTATCGCGCCAACTACGATCTCTTCGGCAGTAAATCAACAACAGCAACAACAGCAACAACAGCAACAGCAACAGCAGCAGCAACAACAACAACAGCAGCAGCAGCAACAACAGCAGCAGCAACAACAACAACAACACCAACAACAACAACAATCTGCTCAAACACAACCGTCAAAAAACAATTGACATAGCACACCTTGACAAAATTGATATGGTATTATTTTATTCTATACTTTTTTTTTTGTTTCGTTAGTTTATATTTTGAATATTTTAAAACTATTACAGGAATAAACCACGTATGATTTTCTTGTAAAACTGTAGTTAAAGTATATAGCACTTCATTGTTGCATTGAATTTAATATTTATAACAGAAGGTGTTGAATACATAGAAAATTTCAAATTGTTTATACAACACACACTAAAACAGCTTTGTACGAATAGGAAATGAGGTGATGGAAATATATAATGCATAAATGAAAAAAATACGCGAAAATTTGTATTATGTATGGAGTATTTACAAATGCATGATATAATTTGAATACAAAGCATTACTTGCTCTTGTGTTCTGAAAATATGTAGTGTTAAGTATAAATAAACTTACATGTAAGAAAATATTAAGTTATTTTTTTATAGGTTTCTGCCTTTGATAGAAAAACAAAAAAAAAAAAAAAAAGACAAAAAAAAGTCTAGTTAGAACACCTAGGTAGCACTAGCTACCGCGTCTTTGGTTCACCCTTTTCTCAAGGATATCATTAGAGACAGTCAATGTGTTCTTACAATATTGTATAGACAAATACACCTAAAATTAAATTTGCATAAGAAGACATAAGCTAAGTGTATCTGTTAAAGCAGAAAGCTATAACAGATAAATTAACAAAACGCTCATGTTGTTATTACACTTAGCGTATTAGAATAAACTTGAAATCATATTTGAGAACTTCTTATTTCTTCAAATATATCAATTAGATTATTGACACCTATTAGATAACCATCTTCATGATTTCCCACTTGCCATTCAACATCATGATGAATTGTAGATAAATGCTGTGGTAAAGGTAATGTCTTTGCAAAGTCAATCATCCATATACCAGCATTTTTAACATCATGCACAAACAATAAGCTCGAACCAACAACTTCGTGTGAAGCGAAAAATGGAGATGCCTTAAGCGTTGTTCGTATAGCATTAAGACGTTGTAAATATTTTGGTACTGCGTGTGCATAACCTTCAACGAAACGCTTAAGAGCTTCTGTAACCTAAAGTAAAATTTTGAATTATAATATGTAATTATAATATTATTAAATTTAAAGATATTAAATTTCTGTTTAGCTAGTATATAATGACAAACCTGTTCATGAGTTTTGGTTGTTTTAAAATCTTTCGAAGTTCCACCATGCGCTAATTTTATACCTTCAACGCGAAATCCGAGTGTAGCTGTGCTAGAAATGGTTTCTCGCCAGACCATATATCTTGGCTTTGTAACACCTTGTAATCGATGTTCTTCGACACTTGGTGCAGTTGGATCAATTTGTATCATTTTCTCATACATGTCTTTCCTTAGCTACATAACAAAAAATTATACAATAGTTCCAATGTACATAAAACGTAAGGTCTTTCCTTTCTGCGTTAATTTATCACAGTTACTATTATTATTATTTATTATATTATTATTATTATTTTATACAATATTCGTCATATTGTATCCTATGGTACCTTAGGTCTTTCTTTGGCTTTTGCCAATTCAGATTCAAGATACGTTCGCACTCCGATTTTACAGTCCATTACACAAGGTTGTTCAAAATCTGCTAAAAGATCTTGAAGTTGCAAATATGAGTTAACAATGGATTCCTTGTCTATCACTTTATCTTCATTTTTATTCCTTGTTTTTAATTCAGAGTTTTCACAATTTTTTTCTTCAGATTCTCGAATACTTAAGACTCCTTTAAATTCAGGTACATACGGTCTTAGAATATCATGCATTAGTAAACGGAAACAAGCTTCTTCTTGCGAGCAGAATTTCTTTAGAATAGTCCCTGATGTTGGTCCAGCATGAAAATTTCCTTGATGCCCAGCTAATTGTACCTAAATTATGAATTATGTAAAAAATTATCCAGAATGTTATTTAATATATATATATATATATAATATTATATTAATTTATATAATATTTACCCATGGATATCGTTGTTTTTTATATATTTGAAAGAACGGAGTCCAATGAACAACATTTCTCAACTTTCTCCAACCAGATGTCTATAACAAATACATGATTATTTTAAGACGAACAAAAACAATGTTGAAAGAATGCAATCTTAATATATATCTTCAATTATATTTATAATTAAGTATACTTACTCGTAAAGACTTAACCAGTTGAAGTTCTTCAGAGATATCACAGTCATCTCCACTCAAACTGGAAGTAGTAGAACAATCTGATACTTTACGTACAGGTGGAACATCTAATAATTCAACTTTTGATTGATCTTTTAGTTCAGAAGAACTATCATCTGTATATTCGAGAACTGGAGGATCATCGAACTTAGTGTAATACGGACCAGTAGTCTCCACGCATGAATTTCTTCTGTTTCCTGCTTCGTGTAAATCTCTGAACAAGTGAAAGTTTTATATATATATTATTGTTATTAAATGAGTATGGATAAATGTTTAAATAAAACTTTAATATATATTATAAAATATAAAAATACCTTATAGAAGTGGTATTAGCTTGCCCTAAGCACAAACAGCAGGAATCAGAATGTCGACGAAGCCGACATACTTGAAGGAACTTAATATTTAACGATTCTTGTATCTCATCACAATCAAGACAAGAACAACTACTAGTTTGACTTGGACTCCCACTAGTTCCATCATACTTTTCTACGTCGAGATTGGTTCTCTCAAAGTTTTCATCTAAGTAAGAATAATCTGAGTAATCGCTAACAACAACGCTTGGTGTTCTCCAATATCTTGGTCGTCCTTCAGTAGATTCACATTCACTACCTTCTACCATGTTAAAGCAATCCCATCCTGTTAAAAAGAACGAATAATCTTTTATTCTATTTACTGAAAGTTTCCCCTCTTCCACGTGACGTCAAACAAAAAAGGAAATATACATTGAAAAGTTTTAAATATAAAAAGGTTCTAAAAAAGAAATGAACATAAATGATGAAACATGACTGATAATGACATTACAATAAAATTCTCTTGTTCTTCTCTTTCTATGTTTTATTATTCACTCGTACTTTCTTTCTAGAATTGACTCAAGTGTAAATCACCTTTTCCTTGATCCTCATCACTCAGTACTGCGCTATCGGAACTGTAACATCTCGTGACCCTCAGTTTGTGTCGGTTTTGCTGATAAACACTGTTAGATGTAGTATCGTCATCACTCGGCAAGGTAGAATCAAGACTCCAGCATCGAGCAACAGATCCTCTTCTTCGTTCGGTATCTGGCTCAATACCCTCATCGTTCGGTGGACTTTTACTTAAAACACGTACGACCGGCATCCTTATCGTATCAAACTTGTCGTACCTTTCATTAGCTTCAGTAGTATCGTCATTATTGGTATCATCTTCTTTTCGAGGAAGATTCTTCGACTTCATCACGGTGACCCCATTAAGTGGCTGGCAGTTGTGCTGACAGCTGTAACTGCCGTATTATAGGCAAATATTCAACGATACGATGAGATCCGATGGAGAATGGTAGTCGAAGGATCGGACACGCTCGAGCGCGTAAATAATAAACGTAAACGTAAACGAGAGAAGAATGAAAATGATGTTACGATTTATAGTTATTGATTTCTTTTTGTTTTCTTTGTTTTGTTTTTGTTTTAATACAAAATAGTTGAACTTAATTAATTATTTTTTTACCTCGGACTTGACTCTCCTTTAAAGCTTGCCCTTCCATTCGGTATGATGGCCCATAGTATGAATGTCGTATCGGTTATATTAAACTTTAAATTGAATGCATTCCAAGGACGATACCGATGCTACGTATCGACGACAATCCTACCCGACGCCATGTCAAGCGTTGAGAAACACGAAACTCGACGGGAGTATGCCTAATAATTGTTCGATACATGCCTTCCTTCCTTCTTTCCTTCCTTCACTTCCTTCGCACTCACCCACGATCCCCCACTCTATTCTTTAAAGGAATTTCCTTAGAGAGAAAAACAAAAATTAACCCTCTTCGATAAATTCTTTTTCCTTCTTCTTCTCCCTTATTATTGTTATTATTTGTTTATCTGTTATTATTTTGTCAGTATCAAACGAGTATTTAGAATACGACACAACGTCTATCGACGAAATAGTTTATATCTCTCGTAATAATCACTTTTAATATTCTTCATTCGTTTTAAAGAAAAATAATTCAGAAACATCAATTCGTAAAAGAATATCGTACGATTTTCTTCGAGATAACTTTATCTCTATTTTTTTTTCTTTCTTCTTCCATTTTCAACAAATTCGTTTAAAATTCTTCATCGATTCTTCTTTGACGTATCGATATCGAGATATCCTTTTTGATTTACGCGCGCTTCGTACTTTTAATCGATTATCGATTGTTTTGACCATCCTCGGGGGTGATAGTGGGATGGGGGGTGTTAAACACGCGATCGCAGATATTTATTTATATTTCAAATTATACAGAAAAAGGAAACGTTTTCTTATTAATGATAAACGATAATAAATAAAGAAATTGAGTAATAGGAAATTAAATCGTTAATCGATTGTTGTATTGTTTTTGTTTGTTCTCACGGAATTTATAAAAAAGAGTGTGTTTGATGATAATCCGGTGGTTCGAGAGAAAAAAAATTGTAGAAAGGATGATGATGGTTGGTTGGTTAGCTGGTTGGTTGGTTGGTAGGTTGGAAAGGTATACTGAAAATTGTTTCTTATTCTTTCGTTTGACGTCACGCGTGCGTCAGAGAAACTGTAGAGAAACGAGAAAGTACGATTGAATGATCGTATTTACGATCATCTTCCAACTTATACACACACGTTGTCTGGTGGTATCGTTAATTCTTTCTCCTTCTCTACGAACGATCCATTATCTCGTCAGTTCAAATGCCCCTCGGCCACTTTAGCCTATCTGTGTTCGCTTCGTTCTATTCAACGCGTATCATCAACTGCTTGTCCGTATAATAAATGTTCCTTTATTCATTTCGGAATACTTCTCAAATGTTTACTAGATATCAACGACCTCTATCTATAATTATAACTCAATATTTCAAATATTCACTTTCTCATATCGCGGGCATACAAATAACAACGTTTCGAGATTTTTTTGTTATTAAATTCTTCGTTACTATCGCGTTATCGATCACTTTTCAACTTGTTCGTTAAATTTTTTGTATTATATGACTATTATCGAGATCATATGTATACACTAGTATTATTTATATTCCTTCTGTGTTAACTAGAAAACGTCAGGTGTGTGTTAGAATCATGAACAGGACGGGTAACATTTATCATGGAATTAGGTCAATGTTGTTTCAAGGCTATTCTCTCTTTCTCTCTCTCTTTCTCTTTCTTTCTTTTTTTCTCTCTCTTTTTCTCTCTCTAGAGTATACTCTATATAAATGATGACACATGTGTTAACATCGTATCATCGGACATATAAAATAAACTGTATGTTTCATAGTAAACGTTTTAAATTCTAGCAAACAGAAGCAAATAGTATATTTTATCATTATCATATTACACGGTTTCTTTTTAAGATAACTTGATTGGCTAATGCGTTTCCATGGTAACGTATCAATGACGTATGCACAGAATTAAGTTCTACAGTATCATTTTTCAAACTCTCTATGTGTATGTAATACTTATTTACATTTTTCTTTTTTTTTTAAATATCAATAAAAAGTAATAAAATAAAATCTCTTACTTTATTTACAAATTTAATTCTTGTATTATATGTACGGTCTTGTATATGACAAACATAAAATATCCGAATCTACTTATTCATCTTTGTTTTTTTGAAATTCACACATACACATATTTATACATATGCGACATGCATGTATTTAGTAATAGCTGACATATGTATAGATGGTTCATTTTATGTGTCCATGTGCTTCGTGTTGATTGCTACGAACAAGTCGATTTGACTGCAAGTTATTTCGTTAATGTTTAAAAAATATTAATAAAAAATGGTAGCTGAACAAAAAAAACGGGTCGAGGACCTTATGACAAAAATGATTGAAGAAATGGATAAAGCGTTTTTAAGGAAAATGCAGGTAATTTGTAATAAATATTATTTTTAGGTTATCTGTGCTTCTGAACCTCATTCCTCGTTAAATGATGTAAAATAGATGAAAATTACACTATCAATATTTAAAGAATGTTTGTTTATATAGTAAAATAATTTATAAGAATGGGACTTTCATAAATCATAATAAAATTAATGAATATTTTCTTTTTCAATTTAGGCCAACATGCATAGGTGTGCAGCTACTTGTTGTGATAATGAAAATTACAGCATAATGCAAGTACAAAACTGCGTTGAAAATTGTAGTTCCTCGTTAAACGAAGCACAGAATTATGTTCAAAGTGAATTTGTAAGAATACAGGTTTGTACGATGACTTTATATATCTTCTTAGCATTGCTTATTGTTATATTTAAAAGTGTATAATATTAATATTTTTTATATTCATTAGAATCGATTACAAAGATGTGTAATGGACTGCAATGATACAATAAAAGATAAAATGAGTAATAATCTAACACAAACCGAAGTAGATAGGTATAGCAATGAATTTGATAAATGTGCAACAAAATGTGTTGATACTTATTGCGACTTACTGCCTTCAATGGAAAAATCAATGAAAAAAGTACTTTCGAGTAAAGTTTAAAAATAGTACAAGAGTAAATAAATTATTCTGATATTATAAGACTTAATAACAAATTTCAACTGTCAATATATGCATCTTTTGTAACTTTTATAGGTTTTAAATATACGAAATAGATATGATTGTAATGAAAACTATTAATATTCAAAAACTTTGTCATTTTTAAGGTGTATAATACTTAAAGTTTTACATACTTTAGTTAGTTTTCCTGTATTACAATTAAATACAGTAGTTTTATTTCAATTATTACAGAAGATCTTACTTTGTTGTTTTCAAAAAGAATTTAATCACTTTTTTTTCGTTATAGGCATAAATACTTTTCCATTTGTACATATATAAAAAATATGCACTTGTTCAGATTTGTTCCTAATGTCGTCCAAAAAATATAGAATATAATAGTTAGAAATTACATTATCGTTGTAACTTATTTTTTAAACATTTTAATTCCAAATATTCAGCTTCACGTTTTTGTCTTCTTCTATTTATAAGTTTTAAAAATAATTCTTACAAATTGGAAGTAACTTTCCGCCGCTTCATTTTTCTTAGATATCATTTTCACGTGTACTGCCTCATCTAATACTCGCTTCTTCTCAAATTTGTTTCCTGCAAACAATAGTTGTACAAGATGACGTTTTTTATAAGACATAGTGAATTAAAAAAAAAGGAGATAACGAACTGCATGATCATGGTATTTATTAACTGGTACATTCGTTCATTGCACCAATACATTTTCGTTTCTCTTTTTTCTCTCTCTCAACATAATAACAAATTCACTGTTGCAATCAATATCTTTTCTTTATTGTTACAATAGACATTACGCTTATTGCACACTTTTCCATGATATAAAACCTTTCCACCACTCTCGCTCAGTACAAATAATTGATCAAAATATATCGCACGAATTCTGATCTAATAATATGTAGAAATCTGCAAAGAAATCGTTTAAATAATAATAATAATAATAATAATAATATTAATAATAATATTAATAATAATAATAATAATAATAATAATAATAATTTAATTATAAATATCAACGCAATATATTTCATTTCTTTCGGCTTGCGTATGAGTTTTCTATGAAAATTCGATATTGGGCTAGTTTTCTTTTTTTCTTTTTTTTTTTTCTTTTTTCTTGCATTTTTAATATCTATTCGATAATATACTCGTACATTAAATTAAGCTGTTCGGTTCTTTTTTTTACTCCAACCCGAGAAAGGCTGTGAGAGGCATAGTGCATCATTATTGCGCAATGTTGATTAGTAACGAAGACGCGCACTCTTCGCTGATATGCAAACACACAAATGTTCGTTAAGAGTATCTTATCGCACATATTTCTAACGATAGTGACGTGATTATTCTCTATCGTACGCGTACGTATGTTCATTTTTATTTATTTATTTATTTATTTATTTATTTATTTTTGTTATACCAAATGCAATTATTGTATTATCTTGGTGTGCGTGCACGCGATTTGAGTGCGTGTACGTCTACATTTTAAACATATTTTAATGTCGCGTAGTGGAATGGAATGAGTTTTGGAAACTATCAAATTTTTTTTTTATTACTGAAAGTATAAAGTATTATAAGTGAATGTTGCGTTATTTATTTCGCACCCTATTATTGTACCGATTGAGATAAAGATCTACTGAATAAAATTTCATTTTTCAGTCAGATCCCTAATCAATCAGACTCTTCGGACTAGATTTTTCTTTTCAGTGTCTCATTGAAATTATGCATTTTCTCTTCGTTAAACGCTAGTCTCATCTCAGAGTTTATCTGTTCTCTCTTTTTTTTTTCTCTCTTTTTATTTATTTCTTAATTTTTTTTATTTTATTTTTTAATTTCCCCTAGGTACTTCTGGTAAAGAAGAAAATAACAAAAAGATATAAAAGAAATTCTAATTTTCTCTTATAGTTTTGTTTGAAGAAATTTAGCCAGTCACGAATAAGTATATACTCTTTTTGGCAATGGTAGTACATTAAATAATACCGATTTCAAATCGTATTATACAAATCGAACAGAATATCGTCTAATCATAAATTCTGCGAAGATAAAATGAATTTATGGTTGTTTCATATATCACATTAAACGTCAATACGGTGCAGTAACGAAAACATAAAGGTACATGCTGATTTAACGATCGTAGATAGTTTTTCTTTATCGCGGGTCTGTGTTTATGGATCCAAAATTTAAGCGAATTAATTTTAGAGTCTTCGTTTATGTAAATATTCTTGTTCTTTTTTTTTTTTTTCCTAACGATGATTATTATAAGAGATTCACACATTAAAGCAGTAGGAAAATGTTCGCACTGTTAAGATCGATCAATTTGTTTTAAATGTTTTTTTTTTCTTCAAATTAGCGATACGAAAACAATCCACAACGTTTAGAACAACACTCTTTCATCAATGTTTATTATTCTCATAAAAGTCCAGTGTTAAACGTAATGAGTGTGTACTGGTCAAGTTTGCCGGAATACCGATTTCAAAAATGTCTAAATAGAACTGTATTCTTTTGGTCCTATCCTAAGCTATCACCGATTGTAAATTAGCTCCTTCGATCTTCATTGCTTAATTAATATCGTGTTTTAATTGTGTGCCTGTAGATTGGACATGCAGAGTCCTTCCAGCAGGCCCACACTGTTTTTACTATACGCTATTATCGCGGAGCTAAACAACAGTCATTTCGTAGCTGCGTTGACTGCCATTGTCTTCTACAATCTTCTCCTGAAAATCTCTCTCGTCTATATTTTTCTTTTTTTTTTTGTCATTTTCACAAAAAAAAGAAAATAAACGTATCATCAAAGATTTGAAAAAAAATGTTTTTTTCTTGTTTTATTATTTTTTTTTGTTTTTATTTTCTTTGCACCCGAGTTTCTTCTTCTTCTTCTTCTACTTCTTCTTCCTCCTTCTCCTCTTTCCTCGCTTTCCTTTTATTTTATTTTTTTTTTTTTTATTTTTTTTTTCAAATATCTAGCGTCAATTAATTTATAACATTATTTCGACAGTACGAATTCACTGAGTCGCTAAAGACATAATAAATTGCGAGATTCGCCTAACATGACCGACTTTGAGAAGCTTGACCACGTCGTTGGGTAGTTTTTTCTTTTCGTCCTGCATCCACGCGCTTTAGAGATTTGTACTTTGAAATGCTGGGACGATCTGTTACAACTAATCTGTTACAACTTAGCGAGCTTTCGTCAAAAACAGTTGCCATGATATTTTTATTAATACATGGTATGTACGGTTGGAATCTGTGTGTCCTGTGTGTCCTGTGTGTACCATATATATTTATAGAAAAAGAAGAAAAAAAAGTTAGATAGTAAGATTGTCAGACAATAAATTACATTTTTATCTTTCCTTATTTCTTCTTATTATACTTTTCTTTTTTTCATTGCTACTCTTCTCCTTGGTTCTGATTGAAGAGACAAATATTTTTAAGTGTAGAGAATGATTTGAATTATTCTCTTTGTATATATATATATGTATATATATACAATATATTATATACATATATATTATATTATTATTATTATTATTATTATCTTTTTTTTATTTCGTTTTTCATGGTAACTCTTTCAACAAAAGCTTTTTTGGCCAGTACGAATAAATCCGAGCGCCGCGGACAAGACTTTCGTTTTGTCATTTAAATAATTTTCTTTAAAAAGAAGAAAAAAAAAATAATAATAGTAAAGAAATATAGAAGACAAAAAAAATAAAAAAGAAAAAAAATAAAAATAAAAATAACCAACTAGAGGGAAGGGACTTACTATTGATTTTTTAAAGAATAGAGTGCGTACTTTTACGTAGATGTAATAAGTATCTATGTAGTAGTCGTCGAATACGCGAGAATCTCCGATCGCTTTTCATTATCGTCTGTTTTATCTTTTTTTTTTTTGGCACTCGAGCCTCGGGGCTTTTACGTTAGTCGTAACATAACATTCCAAAAATCGATTACACTATTTACGAGACATAACGATGAATAATAAATCGAAAGGAATAGAATAGAATAGAATAGAATCGAATGGTACCTCGTAAAAAAAAAAAATGTCCAAAGGAGGATAAACAAAAGTATATGAAAAAAAAAAGACTTTCAGTATTAATTAATAGTAGTATTACACCGATATTACAATCCACGAACGATTCTCACGCATTCCGTTTATTTACGCTCTTATATATCACTTAGGTATTTTTTTCCTCTAAACAAATCAGGGCCACTCAAGAATTGTTCTTTTTTTTTTTTTTCGCAAAGCAACTGCTGCGAGTTTACTTTGCCAAAAAATGATTATTTAGACCTCACTGAGGTTCGTTGAATATAGAACTTCCAGTAAGAATTATCGCAAAACCGGTAGTGAAAAATAATGGAAATCATCATACGAGTAGCCCTAGTTTTGTTTTCCTGTCAATTATTGCAGGAAACCAAGTCGCGTTTAAAAAAGGCTTCGAACACACTTTGAATATCGATCCCTGTAGGCGAATGAGACAACTCGCATCCGCTGTGTGCACGTATTCATTCAATAACTCTAAAAAGAAGAACACCGTGTTCCCTACTCTCTCTCTCTCTCTCTCTTTCTTTCTCTCTTTTAACGCGATTCACCTTTTTATTTAAATAAAAAAGAAAAAAAAAACAGAAATAAACATTTGGAATATCTCGTGCGCTAGAGCAAATGTATTATGTAATACGATGCGATCGAGCAAATTAAGATCTCAAGAGATATTTCATATGTTATATTTGTAAATTTTGTAAACGGTGTGTTTCACATAGTTAACATGTGCGTCTTTATTTAAATATATATATTTTTTTTTTAGGAGGGTAAAGGATTTCAAAGTAAAACGTTAATCTTTTGCTCGATCGCTTTATGTGTCAAAAAGTTTTTCAACGATCGCATCGTTGGATTTTTTTATTTAATAATAATTATAAGAGAGTTAAAGATAATTTTCAATAGGAAATAAAAAATTAATTTGTATAGAAATATTTTGTAAAATATTAACTTAATTTTCGTCGGATTTTTAATATATGTTAAAAATCTCATTTATCTTTTCCTTATATGTGTCGAATTTCGCACGAGTCTTCCTTTTTTATATTATTTAATTAATTTTACTGTTATTTTTATACAGTACACGGATCGATCGATGACGATTACTCTGAGATCACAATCACAACAATACGCTATTTGTATATTAATAATTAATGATGTTACTCTTGCTTCTCGTTAATGTATTTCTCTATTCGCGTTAAATTATTGCATACAATCGGTCCGTGTAATTGGTATACTAAGTTCATAGCTGCTCCCAATGAGAAAATAGTTTAGAGCTCTAACACAAATCAGATTTGCCTACATGGATCATCTTGACAATTATGTCTTCGATAGACTTAGTGTTTCACAAAAGTTATAGAGGTTTACCAAAAGGTGTAACCGCCCTCCGTTCCTCCTCCTAGGAACGAGCCTTTCTTTTGCGACAAGGCCACACTATGACCAGCCATTGCAGCTAATTGTGCAGCATTCGCAGCAACGCCTGGTGGTGGTGGTGGTAAAACAGGCTGTGAGATACCATCGAATCGGGTGCCATCGAATCCATTCTTTAAAGGAAATATAACAGTTAATTACAAATCATATATAATTTTCTTCTAACTTACAAAGTTATTAGAAGAAAATTATTAAATTTAACTTACAGGTACCATGATCGTGGGCCTAACTGGTGCAGGTTGCATTGCAGCAGCTGGATAATATGCTGCAGCAGCAGCTAATGGTGGATAGTATTGCAATGGACCATATGTAGGATAACCTGCTAAGTATCCGCCAGGATAACCTTGGCCGTACATTGGTTGATACATCTTCAAAATAATGTTAGTTTTATTAGAATTTATTATAATAGATGAACGTGTATTTATTAAGTAACAAAATTAATAATCTTACCATGGGATGTGTGAGAGTCTGATCATATGTTGGCTGCGGTGGTCCTTGTGCTGCATATAATTGAGGTTGATTTGGAAATACTCCATATGGTGCTGCACCTGCAACTATTTCACCGAATATTGTTTATTATAATAAACTTTTAAAATTTCTTTTTTTTATCTTTGCTTGGAAATTCAAAACTTAATTTACTTTTTGGAACATTAAAAATATATTAAAATGTTCCTTATGCATACCACCATAAGTAGCAGGTTGAGCTGGGGCCGGAACAAAACCTGTTGGTGGATGCGGTGCCACGGGATACGCTGTAACATAATGTGATACAAAATGCAGGAAGGTTCATTTTTCCGATTTAGACTGGCTGATCTAAGCCAATGGTACGCGGTACCACTGCCAAAAAGGACAAACGACGACTCGGTTTACAGCTCAACATGGCTTCTCTTTCATAACACGGATAACGTGTCTTTAACATTTCTTTACTTTCTCTATCTTTCTTAATTTCTTTTGCTTTATTACAATTATTATTAGATATATATTTATTTCCTTGCTGAGCACGTAACTCGGGTCGTCAGTATCTAATCGTTTTGGACAACTCGCCTTCATCTTACACGCATATTAAACACATTATTACAATGTGATTAATTAATCTTGACATATACATATATATATTTTATTGAGATTAATTTGTTTATTTAAATCGATGTTTCAAACGTTACGATTGCAAGGAGTTCATCCAAAACGTTTCGATCCTATAAGTGGTACTCCCACACCCAAGTATATCTTACACATGACATACACCATTTTTATCAAGGTACTATTCAAAGCTCAAACAATGTTAGTCACTAAATAATGGTGAAAAGAAATAACCGAAAGAACGGTATTGCTGCCCTATTGTCACCATGCAAGTTTATCGAGTATAAACGTAATCTTTTATATTTATTTTATTCTATTAATATTTTCAACACTGATCATTATTATTTGATAATAATTAACGTTAAAAAATGAAATTTTCTTTACAAAAGATAATCGCTGATACCTAATAAACTTTGATGGTATCAAATTGGGCTACAGAGTAAAAAACATTTACGAAACTATCGAAAATCCATTATAATGCATCGATTTTTATCTATTTGATTTGTTATTTATTTGCATGATCGAAATCGCGCATGATAAATAAATAAATTTAAACGACCAGACAATAGAAAGTTATGCACGTTAGTGGATTATCGACAGTAACGTTTTTTAAAGCGAGTCACACTTGAGAATAGCTATTATAACAAATTGGAATTCTGATATCCTAATTCAAAATACATGGCAAATAAGTAATGGAATTTTAAAATCTGGAGCAATCTGTGGTATATATATATCTTGTCACTAATATACTAACATTATTGAACACACCATTCAGAAATGATCCAATTTAGGATACGTATCAAAGTCTTCACCTCATCTGAACATGATTCTCATAGACATTATTATCATGCTTAAATATTTTTTTTTAATTTTTCTTGATTGTTTGATTTCTTTCTTTTTATATTCTTTTTTATATATATTTTCTTCTATTTCTAAGAAAAAGATAATAATAGAGTAAAGTACAACAATAGCGATTACCAATGCTTGATAGTCAAAAAGAACCATTAGGAAGTGAATCATAAAATTAAATGAATAAACTATTCTCAAATGAAAACTCGTGTAATTGACCTACCTTTACTTCTAAAACTAAGATATAATACGAAACCGATCTCAAAGCAAATAGCGTTACGCAATCAAGGTAAAAGCCAAATACATTCGTCTAAAATAGCCAAACCTGAGAAGACCCATAAACTGCTATTATTTATATATAAATATATCGTTAGTATTAATTTAAAACATTCAATTAAGAGACAAAAAAAAACAAAATTGAAACTAGCTATATAATTCTCTTCATTCGTCGTCATTCTCCATTAGCATAATTAAATAATATCGTTCATCGCAGATCAGTAAAATAATCGAAATGTCGATTATATTTTTATTTTTCTTTCGTTGGATTAATTAATATAAATTTTATCGTAAATATCAAATTAAAAGCATTACACCTTACCGGACAATACGAAAAACTTATTTGCAATAAACTACATTTGTATATTATTTCAACTATATAAATAAATATATATTCAAAAGTTCTAATAATGTTGCAGATTTACGATAATCTATCTCAGGTTCGACCCTTTACGGAAAAAACAGAAATTACAAAAAACAGAGCTAAAATAAAGCCAAGGGTAAGAAGGATAATGGTTTGTTTCAAAGAGTGATATTAAAACAAGCCCAGTAATCAAAATTCGATTTAGGTGAGGCATTTTAAAACCGTAGGAATAATTCAAATTCAATTGAATTTTCACAAGTTGACCGAATAGTCATGTTCGGGCGGTGAATGTGTAATTTATACAATGAGTACAGTGGTACGATGAAAATATATATGTATATATTATATATATATACACACACATATATATATATATATGTATGTATGTATATATATATATATGTATATATATCAAGTTCCACACATTCAAAAAGTCGTGACAAGATTCAGCAAACCACAAATTTCTGCAAATATCCATAAAATAAAGATCAAACATGATTAAAAGTTCTTTATAATTGCGTAGTAATATATTATCAATTGGGCGCTCCTTGCCTCATGCTCGACGATCGTTAATGAAAAACTTATTTCATCGCGTGATAGTAGAGTGGTGGTAGTAGTAATAGTAGTAATAGTAGTAAATAGTAGTAATAGTAGTAGTAGGTAGTATAGTGGTATATAAGTAGTATAGTAGTGGTAGTAGTAGTGAAAGGGCTGCTCGTTAACGAACCGCTCGACACCATCGCAGAACGCCCAATTTTTTTTTTTCTTTTTAGTAGTCTAAATTACGCCCTGCGCCGTCGCGATTAACATACGCAAAGTGTACCCCCATAAATTATTTCTTTTAATAAGCTTTTTTTTTAATATTTAATTATCGTTTATTATTTCTAATCAATTGATTTTAATTTCTATCGTGCTTTTTGGCCCAGTTTTGTTAAAAAACAGAATTTTGTTAACGAGAAAAAGGATAGAAACGGGGGGTCTGGGGCAAGAATAGAATAAAGAAGATTTGGATAAATTGGACGATACAACTTGCGTATGATAACTAGCTCAAGCTCAGCAGCAGTGGATGGACATGTTGTACTCTAACATAGACGTCAGCCCACACCAAATTTTCCATGGTAATTGAATGCCGCTCCATTATCGAACATGGGAAACGAGAGTTGTTATTATTTTGTTATTTTTTTCTTTTTTTTCCTCCGACCCTCCCACATTTCTTGCAATTTTAATTCTTATTCGCGAATAATTAAATAATCCTTGCTCGTTATTATTATTATTATTATTATTTATTTATTTTTTTCTTTATGCATACCCGGCGATTCTAGATTTTCTTTCGCGAATATTTACAATAAATAAATAAAAAGTATTAAACATCGTAAGTAAGATTTGTAATAGCACTCGTTGCACCATAGGTCGTATCGGAGTGGCATTCAATGAATAATAAGTTTTATGTGTCAGTGCCACGGTGCAAACAATCATCGAATCCAATAACAATTGATTATAATTATTAATGCTAGTACGAGTTTTACTGGATAAACTTGGAAAAAGTATCCTGCTCTTACACTCCTCCACACTCTTTCTCTCTCTCTCTCTCTCTCTCTCCCTTTTTCTCTCCCTCTCTCTATTTTTTTTGTTCCGTCTGTCTGTCTTTGTCTTTCTCCCTCCCTCTCTTTTTCCTCTCCCTTCCCACCTCCCTTTTTCTCTTTCTACCTCTCAATTTGTCCCAATGAGCATATTCGACCCAGTTCGCGTCAGAGCCAAATGGTAAATTACGATGATTTTCGTATTTGATTATTTAATTTCTTACTATTTTTCTTTTTTTTTCCTTTTTTTTCTTTTTTTTTTAATTTTCAATAAACGTAAAGTAGAAAAAAAAAAAGAAAAAGAAAAAGAAGAAGAAGAAGAAGAAGAAGAAGAAGAAGAAGAAGAAGAAGAAGAAGAAGATGATGAGCAATATTTCGAACACTGCCACATCCGAGATAATAAAATAACATTTATAGTCCATCCTGATTTTTTTTTTGTTAACAACGATAATTTATTATCGAAATGCTTCGGTGGAACAGGCAGTCGTGCCTCCAAACTAAAAAAAAACGAGTTATCGGTATGTGAGAGAGATGAAATTGTTTTGTATATTTATATGTACATGTATATTGAAGATATAAAAGTTAAATATTAGATAAAAAAATTAATTCATACATATATATATATATATATTAAGATATAAAAAAATTGTATAATAATATTTAATCGGCTCGTTTGCAGATTTTTTTCTTTTTTTTTTATTCGAGGTTCAAAAAAATTCCATCTTTCGTACGATTACTCGTTTTTTCTTTTCTTTTTTTTTTTTTTTAATAATGGAGGCATTAACAACACCCTCAAAAATTTCCGACTAGTTTCATAAAACACTATATCATTTAAGCTCACTATTAACAGTATACATGGTATAGTGTCTGCCAACACATGCACATGCAAATAAACATTTTTGAGAGAAATTCCTATGATCCTAATCACGATGTCCCGATTGATTAATTTAGTTCTTTTTTAATTTAATTTAATTTTATTTTCTCTCTTTCTCTCACTCTCTCATTCCTTCCTTCTTTCAATGTATTTTTTTTTCTCTCTCTTTTTCTTTTCTCACTCTCCCTCTCTCTCCCTCCCTTTGTGTCTAATCAATTAAACGAGAAATAAAAATGAAGGAACGAACGAACGAACGAAACAATTTATGGATCTTTAAATATATTTCGTAAGATCTTAAATTAAAAAGTAATAATCATTTTAAATACGGCGAACAACTCGAAAGGAATAGGAAGATCTCTTGGAAATAGTATAAATAAACTACAAAACTATTTGAATTATTATACGACAAAAAGTCCATTCAAGATATTGTAAAAATGTCCTCGTACGATCTCTCCATTTGTAAAAAAAAGAAAAAAAAAGAACAAACGAACAAATAACTCGTCGATGATCCAGAATCACTTAACATTGATCAATCATCTCATTACACATATACGCGAAACGATTAATTCATTAAATTGCATTATAATTGATTCCACAAAGTGATTATCATTTATTTATTCCTACTTTAATTTATATTATCATTTTGAATAATTGGAGAGAATTAATTCCGAGGAAATTTTTAACATATATATATATATTATTAATAATAATAATAATAATAATAATGATAATAATAATAATAATAATAAAAAATAATAATAATAATAATAGTAATAATAATAATAATAATACCAAAAGCATGCATAATAAATATCATAGCAACATATCAAATATATTATAATAGGTGTACAAGCGTCTTCTAGGTTTCTTTTTTTGTATCAAGAAAAATTCTTATCAATATTATTTGATAACATTTATTATTTCTTTGTAAAGGAAAGAAGATCGAAGAGAAATTTTCTATGATTCTCATTGAAAATTGTATTTGATGACGCTTGTTCACCCGTTTAAATATATGTATATATATATACATAAATATACATATACATACATCATTTCTATATATTACGTTCCAAACATGCAAACTAAAATACAAATACGTAAAAATCATTAAAGCTATACTTGCACATTAACCGATTGATGCAGGCAAACGTAATTTCACTCGACGTTATCGTCTGTATATTATGTACGTTTCCACACGCCCAGAGATACCCACCCTTTCACTTTTATTCTTTGTTCTTTCTTTGCCAACTAATTGTAAGCACAAGTTCAAATAATTTTTTCTTTCTTTTTTTTATTACTTGTTTCTTTCTCTTTCCCTTTCTCTTTCCTTTTCTTTTTCTAACCCCCCTCTCTCTCTCTCCCTCTTTTTTTATTTTTCATTTACTCAATCTTTAAGCGATCATGATATTACGTTTTTTTTCTTTAATATATATATATATATGTATAAAAATTTATCTTTATTAAAAAATAATTATTATAAGTATGTCTACGAAAGATAAATATGTAGATATACATATGTATATATATAAATATATATATATTATATATATATACATAAAATATATATACACAGTATATATACTCAAACGATTCAATAATTATTATATAATAATATATAGAAATAACTAAGTGTCTTCTACTATTCTCGAATGAATCATAATCTTTCAAACTACAAACGTGCAAAATCGACCACAAGTTTCGTTAGATATCAAAATAATGATATTTTCAATTTCCCACGCGATAAAAGAAACATTTGTTATGATATTAATTTCATTTTACTAAACACTTTTGAAAAGACAGAATTATTTAAACAAATTACACGTATAATCACACGAGAGAGCAAAGTTTTTATTTATCTATTTTTTTTTTTTTAATTAACTTCTTTCTTTCATCCTTTTTTTTCTTTTTCTTTTCTTGGGTTTTATTTTTTTCTTGTTTTTTTTTTCGTAATGTCGAGAAACTTGTAGCCCGAGATAAAAAGCAACATGCACTATTGTTAAAAGTGAGCTACAAAGTTTCTATCAAGTAGAAATATTATAAATATACGGCTGAGCTTTTAGATACAGCATTCGTGTCCACCCTGGTGTCACGCCGTGTCTTAAATCGCGTGATTAATCTTTGATTTTTAACATTACTTTTGTTCTGTTTTATTTTTTTCTCTTCTCCCTCCCCCCATCTCTAGACTGTAATTATCATCATGATCTTCATAATCATCATCATCATCATTATCATCATTTTATCATCATTATCATAATCAACATTATAATCAACATTAGAATTATTATCATTAATATTATTATTTGTTATTATTATTATTATTATTATTAAACGTTACTCATGATTTAATTGATAAGATAGATTCGAATGAAGATCATGGTTATCGTGCACGCGCATATTCGACACGGCGGACACTGTAGAAAAAAAAAATAAAAAAAATTAAGTTAAAAGAAAAAAGTAAAACGAAAAGACAAAAAAGTATAAATTAAGCAATCAGCCAATACCACGTTTTCAGTACGAAATATTGGTACACCCATATCAATATCCTTACGTTCATATTGATTTGGATATATGGCAGCCGACGTCTCCAATTCAAAAAGTATTTTACTTGGTCGCGTTTTAAAAACGCATTATCAAAAATAACTTACAAAATTACGCCGGTGTGATAGATAGACAGATAGATAGATAGTTAGATAGATAGATAGATAGTTTAAGATCCTAAATATGATCTTTTTCTTTTTTGCCTATCTTCTTTTAATTTCGCATCCTGACAACAAAAGTACGCGTCGCAATCCTATCATCGAGAAATATTTATTTATGCCTCTACCATTTTTAAATCACGGAAGGAATATATCTTTTTACTTCCGTGCCTCGGCCATTCATCAATGAATCATTTTTCGTTTATAAACACACGTGGGAAATTTATCTCGATCCTCGATACCGATCCGTCTTTTCTTTTTTTTTTTTATTGACGTGTACTCTGCCTGTAATAAAGGATGATGAAATTAGTTGAAAAAAAATTCAATCATAGGCATTGGCTATAACATCCCTTCCACGTAGCTATTGATCCTTGATCGTTCAATGATCACTTTATGGTGAGATAAGTACCACTTAATAAGATAAATAAACAGCTCCATTTAACTCAAATACATTTACATAATAACGATTTATACAAACAAAAAAGAAAATATCAATAATAGCAAGTAAGATAATATATTATTTTGAAGATAAGGTATAAGTTGAATTAATTATAAGATAATTGGTTACAATCTAAATCTTATACAAAATATATATTCATGTAAGAAAGAGATAGAGATCCTTTATTGTTAAATTAAAAAATAATTATAAGGAAACATAACTCCAAGGGTGTAGTTAATGAATCATCAAAGACACAACTCTAATAATGAAGTTTACCTCATATTGGTAGATATAGCAACCAACGTGAACAATCTGAGACGAATAATATAAGTTTATTCTTGTAAAAGATAAAATCGTAGATTGAAGGTAATAGTATGAATAGAACGATTACTAGCTTAAGTGGTACTTAAAGTGCTAAGCAGAAGCGATGCTACCAAGCCTTATTGTCTCGAAATGATCCTAACACATGATTGCGAATTACCGGGACTGTCGCAGATCTTAAGGGCCATCCGTTTTCTCGAGACTTTCAAAAAGAGGCGCGAGTAACTAACTCCTGACGATTGTAGGCGGGGAAACCCGGGCCGGAAAAGGAAGTTATTTTTCATTTCTCATCACTTTTTGAATCAGGAGGCGCACGGCGCGTCTATATCTTCATATATATATATATATATTAAGTGGTATTCGTGTTTTGTGTATGTGTGTGTGTGTATGTGTATATATTGCATTTAGATATGCATATAAGTGTGTGAGTATATATATATATATGTAATATACTTAATATATGTTGGTATATAAACACGTAGTGATTTAAGGTAATATATTAAGTAAGGTGAGGTTAGATACGTGGCTTAAGCTGCGCGAACGCCGGTCTCCGAAGCTCCACCTACTGACTGGGATCAAATCGTCTTTGTAATGGTCCGCTGCAAACATATTGACAGCCACAACTGTAGGCACTATTCTTCGTTTCAGTAGCTATACCATCACGGTAATAAGGTCGCAGATTCGCAGGCAGCGTATCCTTGATACTCAATATTACAAAAGGAGTATCGCAAAGGGCCATACCATTTTTTTTCTTTAACTTACAGACTAGGCTTTACATATCCTTAAAGCTATACTTTCTAACACTTCACCTGGTTAACGAATAAGATAAGATTTGGTGTAATGAAATATCGCTTAAGTGTTTAAGTTCTTCCCCATCAAAGGTCGACACACGAGGTAAATACAATTCAATTTATGATTTATTTGAGTTGTATGTCGAATGAGTATTCTCTTTCAAATCTTATACGAGCTTGTAACGACAAATTAAATACTTGATCTGCACAAAATTATTATGTTGGTGATGGCACTGATTAGGGATGGCGCTTGTGACAAAAGTAACATGCATAGATATTAATTAAACTCAAAGGTCTTAAGTCGACTGAAAACTTAAAGAGTTGACAGAGTATTTTCAATAATGTTATGGATATATTAAGAAAATTTGCGTTTCAAACAAAATTACTAGTTTATGATTATTCTGCTCCCTCTAGTGACATCAAGATCAATGTATTTGTGTTTTTTTGTGATTAACTTATTTCATACAGCAGATAGTTTTTTAAAATTTTTTTTTGATAAAGTAATACGATATTACTTTTTGATTTAATTAACTGATATTATATTCTCTTAGCTTTGTAATGAAATATGCAAACTATGTATGTATATCAATAACATGCAAATTTTGAATGAATTTATTTTTTTTTAATTTTTTTTTTTTTAACACAAACTTGAGATCCATATTAAAACTCATATAATTATTAATATTTATCTTTTGTATATAAATATATATATATATATATATATATAATTACATGGAAAATTACAATTAAATGACTTCCAGAGATATATAATTTAGATAAATAAAGATTTTCATGATCAAATTCCTTTTATTCTTTCTCTTTTTCTATGTGTTCTATACACGTACAACACGCGCGCGCGCGTACATATATATGTATATGTAGATTATATTCGAATTAGAATTTTAATAGGACACAATAAGTTATAAAATTTATATGAATATAATATATTGTAAAATTTATTTAGAAAATTTTTAATAATAATATTATTAACTAAAATACTATCAATTTCATAAGAATATCTAATAAAAAAAAATATATAAAAATACTTTTTTTTAGTTATAACGTTAAATTTCATAACACCATCTATGTTTTTAAATACCAAGATGACAGTTTTTTAAATTTCCCCAATTGATCCAATATTGCTTTAAGATATATTAATCTAATAAGATTCTCCTCCATTAAAAAATGAATTTACTTTATCGCAATATAATACACGCAATATAATTTTCTAAAAAAAAATCAATTATATTGGATAGATTTCTCGAAAAGAAAACGATTAATGGCGCACTATTAGACGAAATTGTCAAAAACCTGTAGAGCGTATATAATTCGTAAATGCAGATGCATGCTGCACGTTTAATATATATTATTATTTGCTTAACGAGAAGAACATCGATAAAAGTCGCATTTAATCAATCTCAGACCGCTAATCATTTGATATTTGCATTATAATAAGAAATCTAATCTATATATTCGTGGCAAATGAAATTTTGAAAATAAAAATATAACGTAAGAATAATTCGGGACAAACTCTGGAGGCCATTTTGTATTTCTCACACACAGTATGCGGTATTGATTTATCTGTCACTAAAGACAGAGAGAATTGAGTTTTTTATCGTCGATGCACGACGGTGATCCGATCGCGTAACAACAATACGAGCTCTAATACAATCGAACGTACACCGTGTCTCGCAGGTGTCGGTCGGCATCGCTGACATAAGAAACTTTCCGTCATACGAGTGACAAGTTGTTACTCGCGACTCGAAAACACGGGATAATCTTAACGAATGTAACACATATCGCTAATCGTACTGCGCGATTACGGCGTATAGTTACCTTTCTTGTCGGTCATTATTGCTTAAAGTTTGCACAAATTCTAGAAAAAATACGGTTATTCCTAATTAAATCACCGATTTAAGTCACAATACTGAGGAGACAGGGAAAGGCTGTGACACTTGACAGACACTAGCGCCCTTTATTGAGCGTACCCGTGGCTCTACTGGCTCGAACAATCTCATTGGTTCTGAGCTTAGAAATTCTTAACCAATCATGCCAAAGCTATACTATCATGAGTCTCCTTTACACAAAAGTATGCATTTCACCTACACGTCTCAGCGAATCAAACTGCTATACACTGACGTCATATTGCATATTAAATCTCTCTTCGGTTTTCATTGGTTATTTCTTTACATTCGTACATTATAGGTCATGCACGCGTGCGCGCGCAATCATTTTATAAATACAAAAGCTTATACAATGTTGCAAATTTTTCATTTATTGAGACAATATATGGATTAAAAATAAAATTATTATTTATGAATTTACTATAAACAAAGTAAAACATTTCATATAAAATATAGTTATCAATTAATACGAATCATGACGTCATTATCACACTTGCGCATGTGTACCTTTAAATAAATCAGTTCTGTTTAATTATACCAGTTGGAGCTACTGCTATTTGTTTTAGTATACTTTTAAGCCGGAAGGGAGAGATAGTGCTTAAGATAAACTGTCTGTTTTACCTAGACGACAATTTTAGGACAGCAGAACTAAAATCTTACTTTGACCCCCCACCCTGATTAGCAGCACAGCAGTAGTCAGTCACATGATGATGGGTGTGTGTGCGTTTCTCTGAATATATCAGTATATGAAGTATCTATTTCTTTAGTATTTACAAATTAATATTATTTCTTTGTAAAAAATTTATTGATTATCATCACTTAGTGTAAAGAAGAAGATTATTTTTAAATTTATAAAATGGCTCAAATGCGAAGTATATTGGGTACCACTTTTTCAATTACTGCTTCTATCACAATCGTAATTTTAGGTATGTGTCTCTACAATTATTTCATAGAAAATAATTTTATAATATATTTACCATTCTTTTAAATACATATATGATTATATAACAGTACTGACATATTATAAATAGTTTAAGCGTGTAAAACTAAATGTTAACTCTTGTTACAGTGTTGTATCATGTATTTACTGGTAAAGGAGAACGTGTTAGTGTTGCATGGTAAGTTATAAAAAAAAGATCTTTATAATTTAATTCAAATAAATGGTATTAGAACTATATCATCAAGTATTTTCATTATTTAGGTTTTTGGAAAAAACATCACCATATATGTGGGCTACCTTAGGTATTGGACTTGCAGTTGCATTATCTGTTGTTGGTGCAGCATTGTAAGTTTATTAAATATATTCTAGTATTGAACAGAATAAGATTAACTTTACTATAAATTTATTATTCTATTTTAGAGGTATCCATACAACAGGAGTATCTATTATTGGTGGTGGTGTTAAAGCACCTAGAATAAAGACCAAGAATTTAATTTCTGTGATATTTTGTGAAGCAGTAGCTATTTATGGTTTGATTACTGCCATAGTATTGTCTGGTATGCTTGAAGAATTTACTTATGAAAAAGTTAATTCACCTGACGGTTTGGTTGTGAAAAGTCAGAATTGGCTGGCAGGTTATTTGATGTTTGGAGCAGGACTTGCTGTAGGTCTTGTTAATCTTTTCTGTGGCATAGCTGTAGGTATTGTTGGTTCCGGCGCAGCATTAGCTGATGCAGCTAACTCTGCACTTTTTGTTAAAATTCTTATAGTTGAAATATTTGGATCAGCTATAGGTCTTTTCGGACTCATCGTGGGTATTTATATGGTAAGTAATAATTTCATAAAAATTATTAATTTAATATTATTGCATTATTGTTTATACATTATATTCTTTTTATTTCTATAGACTTCAAAAGTGAAAATGGGGAACAAGGCATAAATGCATTTATGGAAATAATGCATGGAAACAATACATTATGATTCGTCATGTTTTCATTCCATATTTTATCATCATTAAATAAACAAATGTAGAAGAGCAGACTTCTTGAATATTATCAATGGATACCAAATGTTTCATAGATAATGCACATAAAATATAACTTCGTGTAACATATACATAAGACTATTTGGGGATAAACATTTCAAATGTTTGACAACTTCCTGCGTGTTGCTAAGTTTTTAGCATTGTTACACCCTTATTATTGTAGTTTAAAGTATATATTATAATAATAATTTAAGTTATATAATTCTTTAATTGATGTATAATTTAGTGTATATACAGTGCTCATTTTCCAGTCGCATTTATGTTCATAATAATAATGAATATGAATTCGAAAATTTTGTTAATCATACAAAATTCCTTTTCTTCATAACATTTTTTAATCTAACAACTATTGTAATGTTCGAAAATGATGCAATTTATTTTATCATTAAGCAAAAGTTAGAGGGTGAATTAACACTCATAAAAAGAGTAAAATATTTATTCAATACAATGTAAAATATGAATAATTTAGATGTATAAATGTCAAGTATCAGAAATATGTTAAATGTAAAATACAAAAAATAGTGATGATATTTGTGTATTATATACTTCATAAAAAACATTTAATTTGATCTTATAATATATAAATATATAATATTTGCATATGTTATGGAATTTTATATTATTTACTTATTAATAGTTTATGGATTTTTTTCAATGCATTCTCTATGCTTTTCACGTAATCATTGACATTACGATTACCTTGATAACCACTAATTATAGTTCCTATCGTATTATCTTGTATCATGTACCTAAAAAATATGTTATTGTTTCTTGTAGAAGAAATATTCTAATTTCTAATTTCACATTTGAAAGAGAATTTAATTTTTAATATTTTTATATTATTATGCATTTTAGAATTTATAGAATATTAATTTACCCAATTCCATATCCATCATTTACGACGGGCCCAAAACCACCGCAAAGTATTGCAGGACTTGATAAAGTAGACGTAGACAATATATAATTATTTAAATCTTTGTATGATTGATCTTCAAATATAGCAGGCAAACGTGTACCTGATTCTTCACAGATCACTTTTAAACTAAATAAATGTCTATCAAATCCTTGTCCTGTAATAGTATAATAATAATATATCGAAAATGATTTTTATAACTTTATAAAAGGATATTCAAAAATTAATAATTAATTGAACTTACCCATGGCAGCCTCTTTTATAAGTTTATTGTGTATAAGACTACAATCAAAAATCAATTTTTTCAGTTCTGCAGTAGAAACATTAACATTTTTTTTGTGTTAAAGCTACACAAGCAGCTTTAGTTTGGGATGTGCATGATCTAATAGTTTCTGTGCGCCCGTGTTTAAAAGCTGCGGTACTACAAGATTCATAAATCGGTACCATTTGACCTTCTTGTTCATAGAATGCTAATTGAAATGCCAATTGCATTATTGCATCTGCACTAATCCCTATTTTTTTTACATTCGTTTTTACCCAATCCTTCATATAAAACATAACTGGCTTGTAATTGTTTTACCCACATTTCATAAATTTTTCGTTCTTCGTCAATAATGTGTTTAATTTTTGAATCCAATGCAAATTCAAGTTTTTCAACTTTTAAAAGATGCTTAGTAGAAAGATCTTTAACATTTTCAGGATGAAATCTTGGATTTTTTGATATATCTGCTCGTACATCCTACAACAATAAAAAAACTATAATAAAATTTCTATTCTCTTACATAAAATATTTTATATTAACATAAATACAAATTTATATTAATCTATGTCCTTAGTATCTTACATTGAAATATCTAAGAACTGATACTCCATCTCCCCAAGAATGTTCAAAATTTAAACCAGCATATCCATCTTTTGTAACAATTAAACAGAAAGATTTATCAAACCAATAATTTGTTCCATCACCATGAAGGTATTTTTTAAATAATTTGTTGTATTCATCACCAATATGATCATCATCATCATCCAATATCAAAGTAAATAAGGCTGAATCTATTTTTTTTAAATTATTTTCATTTCCTATATTTATTAAATGTAATCTAGCAGATGCCCACTTGTTGCGTTCTGATGTTGTTAATATGCTAACGGGATATTTATTGTGCGGCTTGTCATCTTCCAAAATTAATTTTAAAGAAGCAGCTATTTCATTAGGTTGTCGAATATAGCCATTCTCATCCAAAACATCAAATGCATAGAAGTGACCTTTACGCATCACAATTAGGTGACGTCCACCATTATCGTCGTGATAAATTTCATCTTTTCCTTGTAGTGGTATCCTACTTGTATTGAAGAGATGTTGATATTGTGACATATCCAATGGAAAAGCCTGCGAGAATAATTTCTTCTTCTAACAGCTTAAGAAAATATATAACTGAATGTATTCCATCCAGTAATTATTTTTTAACATGTTTGGTAATCATATCTGTAAAATGTTTTTTGTTGATCAAACTTTATATATATTCTCTTACCTTAAACAAATAAGCACCATACCAACTTATACTAGACGGAAGTAATCCCGTAACTTTCTTAAAGAGTTCAGTATCTGATTTTTTAGGATTCATGTGATATACTTCTGGTAATAAAATTTCTTTTCTTAAAGATTTCATAAATCTTAATGAAGATACAACAAGATTAGTAGATTTTACTAACTGATCATTGTATCGTGTATCAGTCTCTGGCAAAAATACTAAAAAGGGATTATAATTAATGGGTAATGGTTTACGATCTTTCAAATACATATTAGACCAAGGTTCACTAATATAACTTGTATGGCGATTCTTAGAATTTTTTTGAATAAGTTCCTTCTGTAATTTGGGTCCATCTTCCTTAAGAAAGCGTGTAACCAGAGACTCAATATAGTTTAATTTTTCTTCATTTACAAGAGGTCTCTGTGCATCTAAATACTTTTGACATGAACTTTCAAGTTTGGGAATTGGTAAACGAGGTAAGGACGGTTGAAAATGCATCGTTGGAACTTTACTCATCTGCATGTATTGATATTCATCTGATGTATATGATGATAGTGTTTTTCTGAAAATAATTAAGCTGTATAAGCTACAGCAAATCACACGAGTATTTGTAAATTTTAAATAATTGATATTTTCTTGCAATGTCGAAGTTTCAAATTTGTTGTACTTAAAGTCCTATTGTAGGATTATTAAATTTTCAAATTGATATCAATTTTATTGCAGAAGAATATTTTATTAAAAAAAATATAATTTTACCTACATGATCAAAAATTAGTCTCATAAAAGTATATTTATTTACAAAAGATATAATAATAATGCAATTGTATTAGTTTTGTAAATAGTATTTTGCTGGACTTTCTTTGCATTTTGTAATGGCTTTTTAAATGATTAGTCATACTCTAATGAGATCTATTATCTTATCAGTTTTGTAAAATGTTATTTTTCTTATTATAAAATACTCTTTTGTAATAAAATACTCTTTTATAATAAAATACTTTTTTGTAATAAAATACTCTTTTGTAATAAAATTTATATCAATTAATAAATTAAATATTTATGCTGCACTGCGTTCAACAGTGTATTGTGCATAACACATGTGTGTATATATATGTATATATATGCATATATATTTACATGCATATAAGATAAGAAAACACGTATGTGTATTTTTTTTACTATAATTCATTCCATTTACTCAATGTAGCTTAAAAATATTTTGTTTTTATAATTTATAAAATTTAAATGTTTCAGATATTAAATTTAAATGGAATATATATCATAGGTTAGTCAATATTAATGATCGATAAGATCGATATTTACAATCATATGATTACCTTGCGCTATATAATGAAAATCGTGTTCCTTCATAATTAACCTGAAAAAAAAACAAACGAATAATATTAGACTCAATTACATTTATTAATTTATTTTTACTAAATAATAAATAATAATTGTATTAACCAGTATTTTGTTATATGCATTTAGTGATAAACGAAACATTATTTACGTGTTTTTCGATAAACGAAACTGAAGTTAAAGTGCTGACTACTCGGTGAAATATGTAAATTTGTTGAAAAATACAAAGATAAAAATTGTAGATAAGAATTAACCAATTTGTAATCGTGTGTTAAAGTTCATTTTAATTAATGATTATTACTATGTATAATATCAATTTTAATCTCAAGGTCAGTTATATATAAATATATATATATATTTTTATATTGATATATTATATTTAATATTATAATTTAATATTATAATTTAATATTATAATTTAAGAAAATTTAATTTTGATATTAGTAATTAAATATCGATTTAATTTTTTATAAAAAAAGAAATAAAAGATAATTAGCAAAAGATAAAAATAACAAAAATAATTATAAAGATATTTTTAATGAGCATAAGATTATTTTTATTGGTCATTGTGAAAGATGATCACAGTTTTCCCGCTCAGTGAAGATTGCTCTTCTGCATTATAATATCGCGGTACGCGCCACCATATTACATGCGTGGATATAAATAATGGGTGTATATCTTTAAACTTTTTCATATATGTATTTTTCGTAAAGGTTTTTTGTATAAATCTTGTAAAATATTATTTTTCAATGTGTGGAATCGTGTATTAAAAATTTGTAGAACAAATCGGGTTAATTAATACTTTGTTGACTAATGTTTGCTACATTTGTAGTTCAAGTTTGTATATAAATTCAACATATTTATAGCTGATAGAAATTTGACGAAGAATGATATATAAAAAATAAATAATGTTGTGTGTTATTTTGTTATTATTGCTTTTTTCATGGAAAGAATTGCAACATACAAACAAGAACAAAACGAAAATACTGGAGACAATTGGAGGTTAGGTTCGCGTTATCTTAAATATACACAAATTGTGCATAGTACAGCTGACTATTGTATTAGACAATAAATGTGAGAATGATAGTGTAATGTTAAACTTAATGCTAAGCATCAAGTTTAGTGCATCATGTTTAGTTTTCGAAGGTAAATCGTTTGTATGCTAATGGTCTCTTACAATACTGGTGCAGTGTCCTGTCTTCGCTAACATAATTATTTAAAACATGTAAGTATGTGTTGATTAAATAGTCATATTATAAGTATATAAGTTAATTTTATAACCAGTTATTAATATTAATATTTGTGTTAATTATAAAAAAACATCTGTCGATTTTATAGGGCAGATAGAGATTTTGAGATGGGTCCTGCCACGGAGATGATGGTAAATGATTTTGATGATGAGCGTACACTAGACGAGGAAGAAGCATTAGAAGGTAGTGAGGATTCGCACAACGAGTTGTCCAATTTACAAAAGGTATAATCGTTTATTATTTCTTCTTAATATTTTATAATTAAATCTTTGTACTTATACTTTGTAACAAACGTCTGATCCCAACTATTCTAGGATCAAGCCTGTGAAATGAAAAAATCAAGCCAATAAATAATTACAATTATGATAAGTTTCTACAACACTTTGGACTCAAAGTGCGTTCTTGTAGTGAGATTTCATGCATAATATACAGCTTTGGGTTGGTGTAATAATCATTCATCTTTTTATCTTCTTTCAGGAAGGTGATATGCCTCTGAAAGATCTGCTTGCAATGTATGGATACGGAGATCCCTCTACTGAGAATTCAAATAGCTCAGATCAAATGTTACTATCAACTGGAAACGATGATCCAGAAGGTGAGGATCGGTATTCGGACAAAGGTGACAACGATGCCGATGATGACGATGATGACGATGAAGTTGACACGGCTAACAATGAACCTGATCTTAAACAATTTTATACTGAAATGTTGGTGAAAAACAAAGATTGCAAATCCTCTGTATCAGGACATACAGGAAAAAGAAGTAACAGTGCTAATACCACTGAGTGTGGGAAAAGACAGAGACTCGATGACGAAGAAGATGATGACGAAGAAGTAGAAGGAGAAGAGTGTCCATTGATAAATGATCGCAGCGACAATGGAAGTACAGGAGTAATGCAAGCAACTGGAAGTAGAAATTCTTCCTGTTCTGTTATTGCATCACGCGATGGTTGCTCAGCAGGAAACGGTGGCAATGGAGGAGAAGGTAATAGTGTTGGTGCTGTTGCTGCTGATGGAGGAGAAGATGGACTAGTTAGTTCTAGTATTGGTGGTGGTACATCAAGACTTTTACGAAGTGTATCACGACCACAAAGTGAGGAAGAAGAAGATGATTGTGATTATAGCCCAGATGAGGAAGAATGGAAAAAGACAATCATGGTTGGTAGTGATTTTCAAGCAGCAATACCGGAAGGTCTTTGTCGATATGATGATGCCTTGCCTTATGAAAATGAGGATAAAATGCTTTGGGATCCTAGTTATATACCAGAGGAGGAAACAGAAGAATTCTTAGAACGGGCACAATTGCCAGCAATGAAAACAAGCTCTTTACCTGCAGGTTCTCACATCAGAGACGATGAACAAGCCTTATATCTGTTATTGCAATGTGGTTACAACTTAGAGGAAGCGTTACGAAGACGTAGAATGAATGTTATCCCATCGACAGATGCTGTTAGTTTATGGTCAGAAGAAGAATGTCATAATTTTGAGTCTGGTTTAAGAATTCATGGAAAAAACTTTCATCTTATTCAAAGGGATAAGGTATGGAATTCGGGAAACTTTAAATCAAATTAACGTATCAATGAAATTCTATATTCAAATATAATATAAATTAATAGTACAAAAATTCTCTTAGGTGAGAACAAGATCTGTCGGGGAATTAGTGCAGTTTTATTATTTATGGAAGAAGACAGAGAGACACGATATATTCACGTATAAGGCTCGTTTAGAGAAGAAAAAATATACCTTACATCCAGGTATCACGTGAGTATCTTTTCTGTACTAATTCACGATTGAAATATTAAAAATATAAAAATACAAGAAGAAATGATAATCAACATATTATATATATATGTGAATTGTGTCGAGCATAATGATATGTAGAAGTATGACGTGATAATTAAATCGCAAGCAGGGACTATATGGATCGATTTCTTGAGGAACAAGAGGGTGTCCGCGATCGTAGCAGTTCACCAAATGTTCACTGTTTGCTGTACGGTGATGCGAAACGGCAAAGATCCAACACTGGTACATCAAACAATGACGATTCGAAATCTACAGAACCATGGGTCTGCAACACTGCTGACGCACCTTTCACGGATTTGCTTCGGATGTCCCAATCGGTTACACCACCTCCGCCGCCGCCACCTCCACCACCACCACCGACTCCATTGACAGCCTCTATGTCAGCAACAGTAACAAACGCAAATACTTTATTGACATCTGCGTATTGTTCATCGGCATCGCGACAATCTGATTGCTTGTCATCCGAATCAAATTGTGGGAACAACTCGCTTGCGTGGTCTAATATAGGCACGCGATCTCAATCTACACCTTCTGTTATGGTGACGAAAAGCGTTAATACAACTACCACCACAATGGCTTTAACGACGACCGTAACAACAATCGGTACGATGAGCACAATAACAACTAGTCCTAGTTCCGGCTCTAATACAATTTCAAACAATTTGTATCATCAGCGAGTATCGTCGTCATCAAGAAGTAATGATTCAAACGATTCACCATCACCAGAACATATTTTACCGCACCTGCCTCCTTAGCGTCTAACACGACCCATGGGCTTTATTCAAAAATGGTGGCGGATGTCTTTACGTGTTCGGATTGATCGGACACTCACTCCATTACTATCGTCGTAAACACGTAATATTTGTTAGTATCAGGAAATATATTTTTATACTCTATCGTAATATGATTATCGATCGTTCTTGGCGCGAGTGAGCCGGTGAAATGTGAGACGATATGACGCATATTATATTAAAGAAAGATACAAAATATCTTTCATAGAAGATATTAATTCACGAGATATAGAAATCCGTGCGAGAAACTATGTATTAAAGAAAAAAAACAAAAAACAAAAAAAAAAAGAAGTTTTACTTAAATAACAGTTCGGCATGGATTTATAAATGCAATCCGTTGAATTGAGATACAATTATATAGCTTCTATCTATTTATATATTTTATCTTTTCTATGTTGTTGCTGTCGTAAAATAGATCAACACTTCGAATTAATAATTCCTCTCTCACAACAGAAACTATATTTCATTATGGAATATATTTAGAAAATGAACGATCAAGATTAAATTACAGTCAAGTATGAATATGTAAGTTCAGCACCTTTAAGCGTACATTTGTAAGTTTATTATCCCGACAAGAACGTCTATTTTCACCTGGCACCGAAACGCGCGAGAGTGCTATCGCGTTGTACAATAATTCGGTCTGACTAAATAAGATCTTGTCAGACGTTTAAAATGAACGAATTAAACAAAAATACTTCAAATTCAATTGTATTTCCTTCTGTATATCCTTTTTTTTTTTAAATAGATATTTTATTTTATATAAGATATTAATATAATTCAGGAGATATTAAAAATTTTTCTATTTGTTTTCTTTTTTATAAAATCTTTACATTATTTATTTGTATTATATATAATATTATCTGTTTACATGAACAGTAATCTTCTGCCTGTAACGCATCCGCATACACATTCGTATATTTTTATTATTAAAATTAATATGAGATTAATTTCATTTCGTGATATTTTAGTTTTAAAAAACAAAAGTACAAATGATATATTATACATAATAATAAACAGGCAGGATTATATTTATTTATTTTGATTTTTGTTAAATTCCTTCATTTTTTTTTTAATTAAATGTATTTAATTTTTTATATGATTTATTATAACAATATCATTGTACAAACAATATAAGATGTTTCCTTCTTTACATTGCTGAAGCAATCTGTATATGTATGTACTTATAAAAAAACATTGACTTTAGAACATTATAAAAAACATTTTATTTCTTACGTGGAGCATGTGTCGAGATTAGTAATGCGCTGAATCCAATGACTCTACCACAGATTTCAATAATTTTCCCATTAATGGTAAAAATTGAACGCTACTGATGTTAGTTGCGAAAGTTCCTGTAGTTAAAATATTTTCATCTAGTCTTTTTTCTAGAACATCTTGTTCGTCTTTTAATGAATCATCGTCAGCATTCGCTAAAGTTACTGGTGCTTTATTGATAGTACTATCTTCACGAAGTCTAGCATTTGACATCTTTTGAATAGGTTCTGCAGTATCTTGAATCGTTCTCACGCTCTTGGCATCAACATCAAGAAGAGATCCCTTGACTTGCCAAATATCAGGAGTACCACGGTGTTCAAGAAAATCAAAGAAAATACCTAATTCTGTGGCTGTTTCACGTGCTATCAATTGACGATCTCGTAGCGCTAATCTTGGACTTCTAACACCTTCAAGGGCTTGACAAAGTATCAGTACAAGATTGATCTCTAACGCTAATCTTGTATTATTTTCGTCCATCGATTCGAACCAAGGATCACTAAATTTATTCGTATGATTTTTTGCTACACTTGGACTACCATTATTAGTACCTGAAGGTGTTGCACTACCGCTTTTAGCGACATGTCTTCCAGCTGCTAAAGCGGTTGCTTTTGAGAGAATAGTATTTTCGCAGATAAGAGGGTCATAGGGTCGTCGAACGAGACGTGGACTACTTAGTAATGGTACTGTCACATCAAGCCCGCTAACATATCCAAGATAATCAGCAGCTATATTTGATGATGCAGATCTCGAAGTTCCTGAACCTGAAGCAGCATGTATGATTCTTCTTAGATCTTTGCTTGTGTGCATTCGTCGAATATTTTCAGGCGCAGCTCGTTCCCATTCTCTTTTAGCAGAGTCACTTTTATCCTCTTTCCCAGGCTGATTGGTTGAAGATATAGACAATATATTAGTTGTATGTATTCTCGAATGTAAAGCTTGTGTAAACAATTGCGTTGAGCTAATAATTGTGCCATAAGTTAATCGTGGACCGGAGCTTATACTCATTTGAGGTGCACCAAAGTTCATTTCAGCCATTGGCGTATACCAAAAATCTTGAGTGTATATGGTATCAACTAGAGTATTCAATCTCGGTGAGAAGTAAACGAAACATAAAGCACAAGTAGTATTAATGACTATCAATTTGTTCACAAGTAATTTTAATTCGCCGCTTGGTAATCTCTCGTCACAAGACTTTAGTTCTTCTGCACTCTCCACGCTTATACCATCGATTATAAATTTTAATATTCGTGGTCGCAATAATAAGTTAACAGTACTATCATATGCAAGATACATACATTTGATCAGTGTTTCACGTATATTGGATGGTATGGAATTCCAAATATATTCTTGAGTTGCCATACCATGAATAAGAGCAACTAAGCTTTGAATTAAATCGGCAGCAAATAGGTCAGCCGTATGTCTGAGTAATGTTGATACTGCCATGAGTTGATATTCGTGAGAATTTAAAAATATCACTATAGGTTTCATGTATATTGATGGAGTTTCACTTGTTACCAAGCCCATAATGATTTCTAATCCAAGAGTATAAACTGGCCACCAATCTTGACATCGCCATTGACCATTGGGAGAGTCATCATATAGACAATCAAGCATACTGCTACCGATATCTGTAGGTGGTATTAATGCTAACCATAATTTAGCAGTATCATTCTCGTTTATTGATTTTGGACAATAAGGCGAACGTGTTATTATGCTAAGTAAATTCAATGCCGCTGTACTAAATTTGAGGTAAGGATACTTTTGTAAAGTAATGCAGACACATGTTATTAATTCGGGTATCATTTGACGAAGCTGAGCACAACTAGCTTTGCGACGACGTTTAGTTGAATGATTACGTTCTACGTAAGAACGTAGAAGTTGAGTAACTAGGCAGATTGTTAATGTTGCTGGCAAACTCTTGCGGGTACCTTGGACAGTTTCCATATTCATTTCTTCTGTACCTTTCAAAGTACTCATATCTATCGTTGATATTTCTTTTTTGCTAGCATCTTGTGGAAATGTTTGTTTTTGTTTTAGTAATTGAATAGCTGATTCTCGTAGTTCTTCCAATTCGTTAGTAGCAATTGTACATGAGTAGTTTAACAAATATTCAAGACTAACTGTGTCTTCTGCAAGAGTGCTTTTTATTAATTGCACACAACCAAGTAACAAAGAAATCAATGTTTGTCGCAGAGATTTTCCGTATCCTCGATATTCTTGACCAATCTCTTGGGTAAGTTTCATTAATTTGTTTTTAAAGATTTGCGAGTCACCTACACACATATGTTTCCACGAAGTGATACAACGTAATGATAGTGAAGCTAAAAGCATAGCTCTTTTTGCGATACCAGTATCATTTAGTTGTTTTAATTGTTCAAGTAAAGCATCTAAGGAGAGTTGTGTTATGAATTGTGCTTGTGGAACATTGATTGGATAATTCTTTAGATTTCGTTCGTCTGTAAGAGTAACGATAAAATTGTACCATGATTCTAAGTTCTTTTCATATAAAATTTTTAAATCACTAATATTGTTATTCTGATTTTTTCTTGTATTCATGGCATTCTCCTCGATTAGAATCATGTTTAAAATATAAATCGATAATCTTTGCCAATGATCCTTAGTTTTATCCAATAACTTTTTCAGGTTCATAGAAAAATTATTTTCCAATAACGGGCTCTTGAACAATTCTAATGTAATAATATCTAAAAGTTGTGAGTAGCCTTTAGCTACTGGTACTATTTCTCTAAAAAGAGGTGCGAAGAGATGGCTCCAGAATTCTTCTCGTTTGCGAAAAAAATTTACAAGAATCTCGTTGCGATGATACCACATTGCACGCAATAAAATCATCGTACTTTCGTATAGTCTATCATAAACGATATTCTCTTCTTTGTATATTCGACGTAAATAAAGATCTAGAAATTGACTGCAACCTTCTGTGAGAAATTCGTCGACTGGTCGTGGAAATATTCTTTTGCGTTCTGCTTGATGCATTATGTTGAATAGAGCTTCAGTCAAGCCAGGTTGTTTTTCCAAACAAACAGCAACCAATTCGAGAATGGCAACTTTTACTTCTACAGCACAGGTAGGTGACATTAATCGAGAAGCAAAAGTTTCCCTTATCGCTGTACCATCCATTCCCATACAAACTAACAATGACATAGAGAATCCTTCTGCGAATTTCGTTAAAAGTCTGACAGCCATTGCTTGCAACGAAGGACTAAACCATACATATAGATAATTAACAATAGTTGGCACTATTAAAAGACTATTTGGTACTCGTGGTGAAGAATATAAAGCAATCTCCAACGGAGATCTGTCATTCTGTTCTAAACCAAAAGATTGTCTAAACATCAATAGTCGATTTACTATAGATAATGCCAATTGTACACTTTTTGTCGCTTTGAATCCATTACCACCTATCCAATCAGTTTCCGTGATCATTCTATTATGCAAGTTGCGTTCTCCTGTACGCACTAATTTCAATAGTGCATGTCTAGGCTCTAAATAGAGAAGACTATATGTCACAGTTAATTGTAATTTTTTTCTTATATCGTCGTCGGATAAATTCGTATCAAGTACACGGTGAAGACAGAATATACTCTTTAGACAAATGTCCCATCTTTCAGCATCGTTTTTAAAATACCATGAATCCAGTTTTGGTAAGACACCTTGTAATAGAAATACTATTCCTGGTATTTCGATCATGTACATTGCTTCCTTACTGTGCTTTGTTATTATATAACAAGATAAGGTATCAAGATATGCACAGAGAATTGGATAAGAATGTTCTATGGTTTCTATACAGGATAGCCAAGACGCAATCAAACCACCATCGAAAGAAATTGCTTCAGCAAAGTCTGAAGGGTTTTGATACCAATCGTTAAATTTTGGATAAACTCCAGCATGCATTCGAGATAGAATATCTTCAGGATATTTTAATACGAGCTTAGATGATATACTTATGCATGCTGTAACTATTCGATATATGTTTGGAGGTAAAGTTGGATAAGAAAATCTGTTAATAATTTCAAAACTTAGTTCTGTTGGTATAACCATATTTTGTGGTATATCTATATCTTTAGCAAGTAAAGATTCCAACAGCTTCAATCCTCGAGTAACATTATCCAATAGACTAGTTTGCATATTGCAAATATTTGCTATGCCACCACCAGCCTGTGAAAATAATTGTTCCATTCTGTGATGTAACGAATCCCAATAACTAGCTCTTGTTTTGAATAATACTACTTCGTTATCGCTGGATAATACAAGAACGTTTTCTCGCGAACATCCTGGCTTTATAGAAAATAGATTTTTATGTATCGTACATTCTCGTTCATATGGTCTTATTGGTTTATTGTGATCTCGTTGTCGAGGAACTTCTAAAGTCAATGATGTTAACATATCTAATTCTTTTATAATCTGAAACACACACAGTTGTTTTTATTTTATCCATTATTTTTTATTTAATATTGATTTATTTTATAATATACAAAATTCCAATAACCATACCTTTTTTTGCACTACTAATTGAAGCACTTGCGAGTCCAATTGCAATGTTAGTAAGAAGTTCAAATTTATAAGGAAACCACTTACAAGCAACATTATATATAACCCATATACCATCATCACGTTCATCCCAAAATCTATCTGCAGTTTCTGGAAATTTGACTAGAGAAGCAACAGCATCAAAAATCCCATTTAATGCACATAATCGATCTTCATCGATAAAAGCACAGACCAATGTTAGAAGATTGTACACACTACTGCGTACAACTGTAGCATAATGGGTGTCTTTATGAATCATTTCACTTAACATCAAATTTTGAAGATAATGGAAGACGTCAAGTTGAATGGCTTTGATACCAAAGGGTTTAAATTGATTTAATAAATCAACATTTTCTGAATCTATAGCATAATTTGATAACATCCATGACAATAGTAATGAACTATCTTGTATGGAACTGTCACGAATACATTTATGTTCGAAAATATCTTGCATATTATCTCGTACGCTGCTTATCCAAAGTTCCATATCAGGACTAAAATAAAAAAATAAAAAAATATATATTAGAGTCAAATTTAATCACGAGCAATATAGATAACCGATTATATGAGAAAAATATCTACTGTTTTCTAACGTCCAATGCAACAAGAAGTAGAGCTGCTTGACTATACTGTATTTCTTGAATTTTTTTATCAATTGCTGCCTTATCCTCATGACTTTTTGAATGAATCAATCTACGTGGAACACCCTTTAAATGAATACAAATGTTACATTAAAAAACAAAACTCCTGCAATTTTCTAAGTAATATATAATACAACATTCTTACCCCAATGCTTCCATAAAATTTATTAAAATCCTTTGCAGGTATATGAATGTCATTTACAATTACAGTTAATACGTGAAGTAATTCTCTCATTTCGATAAGAGTACTGTTATATAATTTATGCAAATGTTCTTCTGTACACAATTGAGATCTTACCGGAGCGTTAATAAATTTTAATGATTCTATTTGCTTTTGCACAGAAATCAAAAGTTCACCTAGTAATACTACATCAAAGAATTTTGTAAATTCTTCCTGATTTGGGTGTCTTTTGCTATCTTTATATTCAATTATCAATTTTAAACATTTGATTAGTGTTACTCTTTCAGAATAATAAAAGTTCCAAATATCATCAATTAAAATTTTCATAGTACTCAGATCTGTCAGTTGAGATGCAAACGTTTCTGCACAATTACGATATTCATACAGCATGAAATTGCAAACTAAATCCCAGGTTATCGTCGCATCTAAATTCTAATAATATATTAAATCGTTTTATATTTTTATATTCAACTCATATTCAAATATTTTGTTAAGATTTAAATTTATGCACGTTACGAAGTGATCAATGTAAATGAATACTTACAATCAATGGAGCAAGTTTACTAATTAAATCATACATTCGTGGAGGAGGATTTTGTTTAGAAATATTTTGAAGAGAAGACTCTGTATAGATTTGGAAAAATTGTAAACCTTCTTTGAGTAATTTAGTTCCATTAATAAATTCATCTTCTATAAGTTCTTTATCGCAACGACATGTTATTCCAGATATTACAGACCATAATCCCTTACAGTAGCTATTTAACCAAAATTCAAGATTAACGATAATAAATAAATATTCTAATTAAAAATTAAAAAAAACAGAAGAAATAAAAGGCTTGTTCAATATTTACAAATTACGAAACTAGAGGAATATTATTTAATAATTTGATTGCAGTTTTTTTAGAAACAAAAAAGAAATATAATTTTTATATATTTTATTGAAGTAAAAAGTAATAAAACTTGAAGATATATGTAAGAAGTAATACTTACGGTAGTTCACCTAATGGTAACACGTTTTCCATGTTTAAATGAAAATACAATAAATATTAATTAATATATATAGATTAGAAAAATGATAAAACTTTATAGATCCCAAACAATACATCCATAACCTCTTTATTTCGAACGTTTGTAGAATAACACTGTTGCCTCATAGGTACGTGGAAATTGCATTACCGACGAAATAGAGAATATCTGTCGATATTTCAGAGTACTATATCCGAAAGGTAATGTAGATGAATAAATAATTAGACTGGGGAAAAAAAATCCATTATCTTTACATAAATAAAACTTCAAGATTTCATTTAAACATGTTTCGGATTGTTCGATTAGGAGAGCATTTTTTTAAATGAATATTTCGGACTAGTAACGACACCGAGTTCAAAGCATTTATCTAAAACCGTATAAAATAAAAAGATATAAAAATTATTCTCTATTATGAAGTGCGTTAAAAAGTATGGAAGGAATAAACCAATGTATTTTTGTTTATACAATGTTAAATAAAAGTAAAATGCATTAGGGTAGTGGATAATTGCACGTATCCATATATGTATATGTCACTTTTCGGCACTATGCACACTCGCTCACATATGCATATCACTTGCATAGGAAGAATACACGCACACGCGACGCGACGTGAAATAAATTATATACTATAATTAATATCCTTGTTACTCCTTCCGACGCTCGAACAAGACTAACGATTATTACGAAAAATAGTTACGAATACATTCGAAAATTACCGAACATACACGAAGGTCAATAACAAATCTAACGACGAAATTCATAATAGAATAGAAATGACAACGTTCGGTTGTCGACACCGGCCGAGGAGCGACGGAGAGAGCCGAACATAAACAAAGCATTGAACGCTCAACTAAGCCGGTAGTTAAGGAATGTTTTTCTATGTGTATTTCATATTTAACGAATTTCCTAGAATTTACCGAGATATACACCGAGAAGTACACCTTCGCCTATCTTTTTCTCAATACATTTAATACGTATGGGATTGTTATGTTTTTGTACAGCTGACCTACTTTTGTACAGCTGACCTACTTTTGTATCGCTGACCTATTTTCCTTACCAGTGACCTACTTTTGAACAGCTGTTATATATTTCTAATGATAGATTTTTATTTTATTTCTTGATATTTAGATAATCAATAAGTATATTTACGAATGATTTATTTTTACAAAATCGATTATTTAAAAATTTTTTCATACGTATTTATTAGAATTAATACTTTTCTGAAAGAAAATCGAAATTATTTTATATTTTGAAATACGCTAGAAAGAATTTAATGTTTAAACCAATGTATATGGTTAGTGGAATCTTAAATATAAGTAGGGCGCATTAAAGTAATGGATTAGTCTAAAATAATTGTTAAATTATTAAAGGAAATGTATATTATAATTAAAATGTAATAAATATAAGTTCTGAGTACCTTTCTCCTTGAAATCCATTGTTAGACTGAGTCGATATCATTTATAACAGTTTTATTTTGAAAGTTGTTTACATGTTTATCGTTGGGGATTAATTCTATCTATTTCGAATATTATTCTCGTTAAACTAACACCACTTCTAAGAAATCTTATTCTATGTGCATGTGCGTGAATACACGTCTAAATCTAACAGAATATTTATCTGAAAAGAATAAAAGTTATCAAGAATTTTTGTATTAATAATTTGGCCCAGTAACGGCATCCAGTTCGTAGTGTTTATCTATAAACATATAAAATAAAAATATATCGAAATTCTTTTATATTTTGAATTTCGTTAGAAAGAATGTATTGCTTAAACCAATGTATATGTGTTAGTAGAATCTTACATATAAGTATGGTGCATTAAAGTAGTAGATTAGTCTAAAATAATTGTTAAATTATCAAAGGAAATGTATATTATAATCTAAAAGCTCGGAATATAAGTTCGATGTATGTCCTCTTCGAAATCGACTGTTAGACTGGCTCGATATCATCTATCAAAGTTTTTTTTTCGAAAGCTGTTTACATGATTATCGGAGGGGATAAATTCTATTAATCTCGAATATTATTCTCGTTACACATGCGCTACTTGTAGGAAATCTTATTCTACGCGCATGTGTGTGCACATAAACGTTTAAATCTAACAAAGGATTTATCAGAAAGAAGTAACAGTTAGGAAAACATTTTTTTATGAGTATTTCGGGTTAGTAACGATATTCAGTTTGTAGCGTTTATCTAAAAACACATAAAATAAAAATATATCGAAATTATTTTAAATTTAAAGTAAGTTGAAAAGTATGTAATGTTTAAACCAATGTATATATGTGTTGAAATAATCTGAAAGATAAGTAAAGTGGATTACAATAGTGGATTAGTCTAAAATAATTATACGGGCTTATAGCCCGTTCTATATAAGAGAAATTTTTGGTATATTAATCAATTTTGAGATCATGCTTTTCAGCTTCTAATAAACTAATCTCCTGTTTCTTCTCCCATATTTTCCAATCGATAATAATAGAGTAAATATAGGGCCATCTAACAAAAGAAATAAATGTTATAAAATGTAAATAATTGCACCTGCCTAACCCAGTGCAGAGTACTCAATCGCTATCTAGAATTCCTGGCTCAGAAATACTATTCGCGTGCTTTATCCAACGGGTTTCTACATTATCCTAAGTTTTTGTTACCAAAACTCAATTCTTACCGTAATAAGGTAGTCAATTATAGGCTTACCGTATATATTTAGGTTCAAGAATAGGGGTGGTATTGGATGAACGACGACTTTTACTGTTACTATTAATTTTTATTATATTACTAGTATATCTTCTCCGTATCATGCATGATGTTATAGCTAAAACAAAGTTGAATTTTTATTACAAAACACACGCAGAGATATTTTGAATTTTATTCAATGTGTGTATTTAGTATGCAATATCATTTTGGTTGTTTGATAATATCAAATTAATATCCAGTAATTCTCAATTTGAAAGGACGATAAGAGAGAGGGAGTAAGGGGGGAACTGTAAAATTATCAATAACTATATTGTTCATAAATTTGAAATTTACTAAATTCTATATTAAAGATATATCTAACGATACATATGGTTGTTGCTATATGCTTATACGGATTTGACTTATCTTATTATCCATTATGGTAAAAAACAAAAACGAAAAATAAATTTACGCGTTAATCATTGCTATGTAATTAATTGATTGATTGCGAGAACAAAAAACCATTCGTATATAATGGAAATATATGCATTTACAAATTGAAGAATGTGCCTAACGTAAATATATGATTCCGTTATCTAAGAATTTATCAGGAAAATACACACTTCTCTTTTAAAACGAGAGATACGAAATAGCTATGAAGATATATGAGTCATTGCATTGCAACACGTTGGAAAAACAATACGAGTCTCTGTAGATATTCTTTTTGAAAAAGGATTACTTTAGCAACGTGCGTATCTGTCATCAGTTAACGTTTCTAACTTGTCCGGAAGAAATCTTACAACAAAGAATAGAGTTTCTGTCGATGTTATATTAGCGATCGTATTGTCTATGTATATATAAATATATATACTCGTATAACATACAAAAGGTCGAGAAGTATATGGATATTTTTTCTGTGTCATGTTAAAGTAAACTTTTTACGTTAATGTCTTTTCTTGATGAAACATGTATTTATAGCACGGTACTAAATCAATTTTAAATTTATAATATTGTCATATTACATACTAATTAAATAAAATCTATCAATGTATTTTTTTTTTCACGTTCGAAAGCTACATAGATTTATTATTATTAACTCCAATTCTAGAATATCTTTTACAATTTTCTTTTCACGAAATTATTTAATCAATGCGTTTAACTTTTTTTTTGTAATTAAAATAAATTAAAATAAATTGGATACAATAAATTAGATAATATAATTAAAATAAATTAGATGACATTTTTTATTTTATAATTATCGAGTTACATTTACTTTCCAGTTGCTCATTTTTAAAATTTATTTAACACTCGACATAATTATTATTAAAAAGTATAATTTTAAGCCGATAAACTTGAGAAAGGAATTATCAAAATATTAACTAAAATTTGCAAAATCTAAGTATTAATTATCACTAATCATTAAAACAAAGTAAACGTTGGTGTACGTTACTGTAAGAGTGTTTTAATGAATATATGATTACTTGAAAAATAAATAAATAAATAAATAAATAAACATTTTATCATATATATATTTATAGTGGACATCAAATGTATTTATTGAGAAGTAACAAAATTCAGAAAAAGAGCCAACGTTCATCAAGAGTCGTTTCGTAGACGTTGATAAAACTTTGAACGAACCTAAGTAGGGGAAAAAAAAAAAGTAAAGAAGTAAAGCTGATAATCAAAAGGAAAAGTGGTAAAGTAAAAAAAAAAGACGAAAAGAGGAAAAGAAAAATAAGAAGAAGAAGAAGAAGAAGAAGGTGGATAGGTTGGTGGATGAGGAGGGAGGAAAAGAAGGAAAAGGCTAAAGTAAAGGGGGTGGAAAAAGGTGTGCGTATGAGAAAGATAGAGAGAGGGTAGAGAGAGGGCAGAGATTGGGGCGCAGACGCGTAAAGTCGGGGGGATGGTCGGTGAGATTCGGGGTTGTTCGGGGTGGTTCGGGGTTGTTCGGAATTTCTCGTCGTTTGTAACCTTTACGGTGGTGGTGGCCAGTGCACGTTCGTCTCGAACGTCGAGCGCCTCGCGTGCTCGCGATTTATCGTTCTCTCACTCTTTTTGTCTTTCTGTCTCTTTTTCTCTCACTCTGTCTAGCTCTATCTCTTTCTTTCTTTCTTTCTGTCTACTGTCTATGTATATATCACTGTCTCTATCACTCTATCACTCTCTCTCTCTCTCTCTCTCTCTCTCTCTCTCTCTCTCTGTCTTGCTGTTCTCTGCTGTTTCTCTCCTACTTCTCGCACGATCCGTCGCGCCGTTTTAACCGGGAAAAATATAATCGTGTGCAAGATGTAAAGAGTACGATGATATGATGTGCGTGTCGAGCAGAGGAGAAGAACAATATATAGATAATCAATCATTTGTTTATATTTATTATGAGACTAAACGGCGAATAACAATCTCGTAAATTATTAATCTTCCTTGTATCTTTCTTTTCTCTCTTTTGATTCGTATATATATATTTATTGTTATTATATTAGCGCAAACGTCAGATAAAAAATAACGAAATAACATACAAGGGAACACTCTTTCTATACTTCCCCTTTTATTACCACCCCACCCCCTCATTTCCTTCTTTTTTTTCAATCGAGCTTAGATTTGATTTTATATTTTATCCTTAGTCCATTTATTTTCGTATTATACTTTATTCGGTGGTAGGAAGGATGTTCTTTTTAACGTTTCACCTTTGATTTTTCTAAAGCTACGAAGAAAATCATTTCTAACAGTATTTCCATCTCTTAAAATATTCTTTTTCTTTTTATCATCTTTTTTGTTCTTTCTCTTTCTCTTTTAATGTATTCACCAATGAATAATGTAATAATTCGGTATAATATCTTGGGAATTCGTTTTTTTCTTTTTTAAGAAAAACTATTTTACCTTGGTTCGATCCGAACGGTATTTCGATTCTATTTCGATTACACGACATGAAATGTCATTTTATGTTTTAACGGTAAAACAATAATCCTTCCATTCGATACTTTTTCTACTTTAGTTTTTCTTTCAGTACCCTTTTACGAGTTATTTCAAAAACTTTACGACAAAAGAGGATACGCATTTTCTCTCTTCTATCATCCCTTTGTCATCATCTCGAAACGTTAAGAACATACCACCGAGATCGTTCATCGAAGTTGATCCTTCAGCATATCAAATTTCGAAGGAAACTTGCAATATCAGGCATCTACCAGAATAGTCAATGAGAATATACCAAGCAGTATAACACGCACACACACACATACACATTCACACATACATATATATATTTCATTTCGTTGTCGTTGCACACGTGTTGCCACGATATATGTAGCTACATATAATAATACATACGTGTTCTCTCACGATTTTCGTTGCATACACACACACATATATATATATATATAAATACTCATATTTACCATCGTATGTTGCAACATAGTTTATGTCCATCGGGAAATACGTGCATGTAACAGAGATAGTTTCTACGTGTTTCTTACGCAGCACCTCGTTTCACACAACCAGAAGTAATTTTCACCTCTTATTTTGAGCTATCTCAACAAATATATACATACACATATATATACACATGTGTAGTACAAATATAATATAAATTTATGTGTGGGGAGATGTGCGTGGGTGTCTCTTTTCGTGCACGTTGCAGTCTAATACAGCATTGCGGGTAGAGACGTTGAACGTAGATCGAATACGAGGCCGAATTTCATCGAAGGAGGAAACTTTTCAAGTTGAATGATAGTTGAGAATGTAGTTTCATCGATAGATCTTAATGGTCCTTCCAAGGTTTCTCACATATGATCGATCGATTCTGTGAACTACGTCTTCTTAGCTAAAATCTTTTTTTCTTCTTTCTCTCTCTCTCTCTTCATCTTTCTCACATACACATTCATACAATCACAGAGAACGATATTTGCTTGGAAACTTGATTACCTCGAGGGATTCCCTCTCAATCCGTACCATCAGCCATCATACCGGATGGTATAATTACAGGGCTGACGTAAAAGAAAGGGAAAATGGGCAGATTTGTTCTAATCTACTTTAGTTCAAGGATAAATCGTGATTCCTAAAGATTTCAGCATTATACCTCTACTTGAATATATATATCATTTGAGATTTTCTTAGCTGTTACGAGTTTTCATGTTCTATTATTAAAGTTGAAATTTAATCGTGTTTTCTATTTTAATATATCATATTTTTCTTATATGATATATGACGAGGATTTATTTTAGTCTAACTTTTATTTAAAATACATTTTGTAATTCCTAAAGGCTCGAGAAAAGAAATACGTAAGATTAATTTAAAATTAGAATTCTATATTAAATCTAAAATATATTCATATAACGTACTACTGTATATACTTGATAATTAATCATCTCATTATGATACTATCACATTTCTAAAAATAATTTCTATTATCTTCTAATTCTTATATTTTTGTTAACAATCTCACATATCGATCGGATAATTTAATTCTCGATAGGGTGACTAATTCACTACGAGTACAGAGCATAAGATTTATCCTAAAGGGGAATAGGGGGAAATAGGGAGTGATGGGTGGGTTATTCCCGTTTCTCGTATAAATCAAAAGTCGACTTTGTCGCTATCGGATTCTCGTTGCTTCTTTTATTTTCTTCCTCATTCTCTCATTCTCTTTATCTTTCTTTATTCTACCGGTACCAGTAGCTTTCTCCGCACCCTTCGATCATAGTGTTTTACGGGAAGGTAAAAGAAAGTAAAGGAAAGGGAAGGTTATTCTTAGATGGTGAGTCGAAACGAAGTGTATACGCGCATCGGTGCATTCCATTTATCACTCTCATCGTATTCGTCCTCTTCGATTCGGTTCTTTGTATATATATATACACACACACACATATATATATACACCTATACATACATATGTACCTCGAGCTATCGTAATTCACGAACGTGTCCTTTTAGCGAGAAAGTCGAGAAAGAATTCTCTCTTTCTGATAGTATTATTTTTTTTGTTGAACACACATATATACATACATACACAGCCGCACATACATAAATTAGATACGGAACATTAAAAAAACGATATATGTACGTATTATACATGAACGTGACGCGCATAGGAAAAGATTTTTGCATGGTCAGTCAGTTCGTGAGAGAAAAGAGAAAAGAAAGGAAAAGAAAAGAAAGGAAAGAAAGAAAGAAAGAAAAAAAAAGAAATGTCAAGGTAGTAGTAGTAGTAGTTGGTGCGTCAAATAAAGGAAAGATAAAAAAAGAAAGAATCGGGTGAGTTTAGATGCGAGCGAGTGCATCGGCGGGGGTGGTGATAAATTGGGGGGGCGCAAAGGCGCCGTCGCGTCTTCAACGTGATTCCTATTTTATCGATGTGGATGCTATTATTGCTTTACAATAATCCACTGTGTTGCTATTACTATTACTCGTGATCGAACAATCGTGGGTGAGTGTTCTTGTTGGATTTTATCGTGGTTAGAAGGAACGGTTAATCTGACTGATTTTTCTCCTGTGAAGAAAGGAAAAGAGAAATTGTGGGTAGGGGTTAGAGGAACGAGAAGGGTGGAACAAGGGAAGGGATAATAGAAGAACAGTAAAAGGAAAAAAACAGGGGGAAAGAAAAACCAAAAAAAAAAAAGAAAAGAAGGAAGAAGATAAAAGAGATAGACAGTTAAAGGAAAACTAAACAACCTGGTAGGTAGAGGAGAAGAAATAACGGGGGAAAAAATGAGGGTCTCGTTGTTACTTCTGGGGGGGATCATAGTTGTTCTCTCGATCGCGGTTGCAAGGGCACTGTCATGTGTGTGTTCGCCCCTAGAGTGTGACATACTCACCGACGAGGATTGTCCCGGAGGTCTCACCTGGGATCCCTGCAGGTAACTAGCCTCATTTGCTCTTTATTTACCAGTTCCTATATAATAACTGCTCGTATTACATGTTTTTTTACTCGACGGGGTATCAAAATAATAGTACATTTAATACTTATTGTATGCTTGTAACTGATCCGGTTGGTTTGGTTTAACTTTTCTTTTTTTCTTCTTCTTTTATGTTAATCCTTCCTGTTTAAGGTTTTAGAGAGAAGAAAGAGAAAACAATGATTTATTTACGAAAGTAATATCTTTGTAAGTAATCTCCTTGTTTTCTTCTTTTTCAATATAATATTTAATTATTACAATTTGTTTATTTGATAGGATTATTAATAAAGTTAAAACACTGTTATACAATGTATGTACTATCATAAGGGATTATATTTTGTTTGGTATAAGGAAAGATATGTTAATCATCGATCGTATATTCATTTTTTAATAAGATACTGTAAAATGAATTTGTGTAGATCGAAAATATACACGTCAGTTAGTCAGACATTTAGGAAATTTTCACGACAGGTAGAACCTTTCAGATTCTTATCAAGATAGCTGAGATGTTGAAAATAATTTTATAGGAAAACTTGTCGAGAGTTTAACGGATAAGATATTTTTAATCTCACATTGACCATTCAACTTACCAAGTCAAATTAGTTTTTGATCCTTTTAACGATTAAAAATATCAAAAAATAGACACAGAAATGAAAGAGAAAAGGAAAAAAAAGGTGGATCGTTGAAATGAGAACGAGAGAATAATTTTTAAATCTTTACTGAAGATATCATTTTACTCTTTTTTGCGGATTTTCCTAAAAAAACAATTAAAAAGAAAAACCACCGCAGTAAACGACGAACGGACAATAATTATTTTTATTCTTTGAGCTAAGGTAAGTGGTCCTTGGAGAAAACACAATATTCAAGCTTTTGTGTACTTAATTAAACGAGCGGAAGGAAAAAGAAAGAAGGTGGTTGAAAAGGGTGGAAGGGAAGGCATTAGACCGGTTGAACCCGTACTTAACGTGAAACAATTCGTAATGGATTCTTACGTTCCTTTTATTTTTACGTCAGCATAAATGTAGATAAGCACGTTAACGTTGAAGTATTCCATTTTGAAATCGAGTTAATGACCAAACATATAATGGTTTGTTTCACTACACTGAAACAAGAAAAAAAACCTTCGTGACATATACACTCAATTCTATTGTTTCGCAGAGTTTATTTCTTTATCATTTTAATATTATTTTTTCTCGAACTGGTTCGTTTCGTTTAATCGTTTTATTCAGTAAACAACATTTTATTCAAAGAGATATAATTCACAGATCATGTTATCGGGTGTATGAAGAAATATTTATATAAACAAATTTCTATATGTTATTTTATTAACAAATTAGAATTATTATCAAGTAAGGGATAAATTATTTACTTAACAGTTTTTTTCTCGTCAATACGTATGCGATTATTAATTTTTTTCAGGGTATTAATTAAAGTATTTATGAATTTGATTTCATCGTTAATGTCTTCTTTTTTATGCAAATACGTATGGATCAAAATATTCTTAAAATTTAATTTTAATTTTTATTATTTTTCTTCTTTATACAGTTTCATGAATTAAAAATAATTTGTTCATACGATTTTTGTAATTAACGTATTATTTTTTTTTTTTAGAAAAGTACGTATCATGTAGAAATATAGAGTTTGGTTTGTATATACTTATATATTTATATTTGTAGTAATATATACATATATACATAAGGTATATTAGATATATAGTCGAGACTCGAGATTATCGAAGTCTCGAAGAACGGAAGTTGACGCTCGACGAAGGTTCCTTTTGTCGTGGTATGCTCTATTCAACGGAGTTACTCTTCCTTGCATTAGATAACTGTGTTATCGTACAGAACATTTTGATACAAAAGGGGTGAGTCGTTTAACGCTTGTTTTTTTTAAATATCTTACATATTTTTCAAAAGATACCTCGACAAAAATAGACTCATGCGACTATAATGATTATTATAATACGTTCAAATGCAATTCCATTTAAAAAAATACATTGACGATGTATTTAATAGAAAATTTCTAGATGAAATTTCTAGAATTCTTTCGTTTCTTTTACTCTTTTAAAGAAATAAATGAGAAAATCTCTAGATTAATCTATATACAAGACATTCGTAATAATTGTCTCGTCGAATCGAGAAAGTGTCGATACGTTATGCTCTTACGTATTCCAGATGAAATTGACGAGATTTCGATAGAAGTTAAGCGATGAGCAATTACGAAATACCTTTGCGAACTCGTTCGATGTGACGAGATTTCCCTCTGCCTTTCCCTCCTCATCTTTCCTCTTTCCCTCTTCCCTCTTCGCTCATTTGAAACGACCCTTTTTCTTGGCGCTCTTTGAAATTGCACGCGAGAACGAGAGCGGTCCACTTGAAACGGGAGGAAGTTACTTGTAAGGTGAACAATTTGAACGTAATTGCTTTTCGAGTGGCGAGAGCCGTAGGTTCGATAGATCTGATCGATCTAGCGAGGAGGAGGAAGAGGAGAAGAAGGAGAGGAATGGGTAGAGGAGGAAGGGAAAATGGGGTGTGGGTAGGAGACAGAATCGAATAAAAATCGCAGGAGATTGGGATTTCGGATTGATTCGTGAATCATGACGTGGCTCGTTATTGCCAGCTTCCGTCGAACCAGGAACGAAAACCTTCGGATCTGCTGACTCCTACAATATAGAATCCTGTTCACCATTGTTTCCATTCCTAACTCCTACACTTCACCTTCTCCTACCCACCTCTTCATCCCTTACTCTCCAACCACGGCCGATATCCATTTAAACTTTTAATTTCGCTTAATTTATCGAAAATTGCATTTCCATTCGAAAACTTTGCCTTTTAATAGCTTGTCACTCCTCGGTTCTCTCGTTCGCAATTCTTTTTTTTCTTCTTCTATTCTTTTTTAAATCGTATTTCACAAATTCAAAAGACATTTAATAAATGTATGCTTTAGGGAACGGTGAATCGTATATAATCGATTTTAATTTTTTATTCTTTTATTGATCCTCTTCTCCCGATCATATAAAATACGAGAGTTTAATGTAATACAATATTTTAGTCATAGTAATTTCGTCATGTATCTATTGTCCTATGTATACATGTATATGTATATATATATATCTAACACGTATTGTTTACACGAAGCTAATTCCATTTGAAAGTAGAGTAACTTTTAGAAAATTCAACCTGTGTGTTACCGTGTACAGGTGTGTATATCTGTATACGTGGTTATATTTGCAATCGACATTTTATATGATTATGATGATTCGAATTTTTCGAATTGAATTTAAAAAAGAACAACACAGAATATCGTGAGAAGTTTCTTCGTATCAAGCCAAGCTTATTTTTCATCATTTTTGTTCACCGACTTACCCCTACTAGAAACCATTTTCACTTCCTTTAACATTCACCCTTTCTCTCTCTCTCTCTCTCTCTCTCTTTTCTGTTCCTTCTCTTCCTTTTAGCCTCACCCTTTTCCCTCTGGAGATAAATTTCATTCGATGCTTTCCATATTCCGTCTTCTATAAATTCTCTCCTTTCTGATCGTATCTCAATGACAACTTGAGAAATAACAGATTCGTTTCTTCGCGTTTACCGTTTTGAATACAAAGATTAATGTTACCGAAACAAACCTAACGTATGATTATACTTCATTCATATATATTTTGAGTTAGATAATTTATACAAAATACTATTTGTCTTGTGTAGATTTTATTTAGAAGAGAGAATCTTATTCCATATTTAATAATTTGTTGTTCCTTTTTTTTTAAGGTATATTTTGTTTTGTTTAATGTTATGAAACAAAATTGTTTAACTTATTTTTATTCATGGAAGAAAAATTTAATCGATTGTAGAAGAAAAGATAAACAGATTACATTAAAAAATATGAACTTTCGTTACGTGAATGGTATTCTTATTACAGTATTGCAAATAATTATAAATATTACTTGCCTTTATAAGAAAAAAAACAACTATCATAATGATTTAGTTTTATAATGACGCAGAAAACACGTACTAAAAAGTATTTTATTTTATAATTTGAAACATTCTCTCACGTGAACACGTTTGTCTTTTAATTAATTCATGTAACAGAGATCTTTACGAACTCTGAAAAATTTCAATGCAAATGTACATTTAATTTAATGCTCTCCCAAAAAAAAGACACATAATATTGGATATTATTTATTCGACGAAATCGAAATATGGTCACAGAGTTTGCCATAATCGTTATTGCAATAAAATTTTAATTTATCTATTATTTAAATAACGATACTTTGTGTTAAAACGCAGTTCATCGTACGTTGCTCTCGTTTTCTCCGCAATGGAAAATTTGTAATTACTTAAAAAATCATTTATTTCTCTCTCTGTGTGTGTGTGTCTCTCTCTCTCTGACGTATACGCGTTTATATTTCATTATTTTCACATTAAACACACTACCATTGAATTTTCTTCTCGTTTTGCTCAACTTCGTGCATGTATCCATCCTTTTTGTGTAACAATGATGTTACATATAGAAAAAGAGAGGAAATTGTTTGGGTGAGAAATGAAAAGAAGAGAGAATTAGAGAGAGAAAGAGAGAGACAGAGAGAGATAATAAATCGTCACGCGGCTTTAAATGAGATCATTTACTCTTTACAAGAATTTATTGGAAAATGTGTTAAACTTGGTAACAATTATACTGTTGGCATAGTATTTAAATTACGAAACTTGATTTAAATTAATATCACTCTTGCTAATGTTTCTATTTAACTGGAATCGAATTTTCTTTCTCTTACTAAATGTTTATACTTTAGAGTTTTTAACAAATTTGTTATTCAAAAGGGGCGGGAAATTTAAACTTCTTACTTTCATTTATAAGAATTAATTCGTAACGCGTTAGCGTTTTTTATTCGTGAACATTTATCTTATCTTTTTTTTTTTGTTATATTATTCTCTAGCTAGTTTTCTAAATAATTTACTTTTTATCTTTAAATCTTTCCTACGACAAATTATATCTTTGAAATTAAAAGTAAAATATATTTAAAAAAAATATATATATATATTAATCAAAGAAATAAAGCAGTCAAAGTTAATTACAATTTAAATCAATATTAGTACTACACACGTACTTTGTGTTTGACAAGTATACTCGTACGTTTTAAGTTCAAACTTTTCTAAAAGGTCATCACGAATTTGGATTTCCACTAATTGGTTAAGAAAATGATAACTTTAAATACAACACTCTTGTTTTATTATATTGTTACTCAGAAAAAATAAATGATTTAAAGGAATTCGAGATATTATTTATCTTCGACGTATTACAATACAATACATGTGTATAATATTATACACATATACTAGTTATGCAAGGTTAAAATAAAATTATACATTTTATGTGCATCTCTTTATTTCTTTCTTCCTTTCTCTCTTTCTCATTCTCATTCTGTCTGTATTTTCCAGATGTTGCAAAGTATGTGCGCGCGTTGAAGGTGAACCATGCGGGGGTCTTTTCGGCTTTTCCGGGAGCTGCGCAGTCGGACTGCAGTGTATAATCAAAAATCTACTACCTCATACGCGGGAAGTGGACGAGGGCATCTGTGCGAGTAAGTTTTTAACGAAATTATTTTCTTTTCAAACGCGGGTTGTTTCTCTACAGTCATATCTAACTTTCGTTAATTTACAAACGCTTTTCCCTTTCTCTTGTTATTCGAAATTAAATATCCAGGAGACGTTCTCCGAAAGAACAGGAAGCAACAGCAATTTTTTCTTCCTTATTCACGAATTTTTCTATATTATTATTATTATAGTCGTCGAGAGTTAATGACAATAATCCTACACGTAATTTTAATTACGATATTTCGTATTTTACTATTAGACAAAGAATAGAGATAAATCTATAAATTTATGTAAAAATACAATTATTTTTTTTTTTATTTCCCTTTTTTTTTTTATTTTCGTTTGCTCGATTCGACGTTCCACGACGAGCCTTTTTTTTTGCAATCTGCGGATTGTAAAATTCACCGTATCGAAAATTTTAAACGTTTTGCACGAATGTTGGTATAGGAAGGATGATAAAAATGTAATAAAACAGATTCGCGTGCTTTATGGATATTTTAAAATATATCCTATTTTTTTTTTTTTTATTTTTTTTTGACGACGTACTCGAGGATAGTTTTCTCTCATCGACGTCGATGGGAAATTTTCACGTGTGTTATGGATAAAAAAATTTTAATGAAATTTTTCCATGTTTACTCGCTCAGGTGTCGGGTTTAGAGAAAAAAAAAAAAAAATAAAAAATAAAAAAGTAAAAGAACCCCCGAAAAAAAATTCCCAGTGCTTGCCCACTTTTACAATTTTGTAGTTCGTTCATCGTTTTTTATTTATTTATTTATTTATTTATTTTTTATATTTATTTTTCATATATCCTCGAGAGAAATGGGTTTGAGCAAATTATTTCACTACAGTGGGCAATTATTTGTAATAGTTCTTTTTAACAGCTTTTTAGATGGGTATAAATAATATAATACTTGCCTTTAGTGCGACACGATTAAACGTCGACATTTTGGTTGACATTTTTTTTACGACCCAAAAACTTCTTCATTCTCCCATGTGATTTATCTTTTTTTTTCACCGAGTATTATAATACTTGTCCGTGGTAAAACTAATATTCTATTGCACCCTAGCGAGAAAGTAAAAGAGAAAAGAAAGAGAGATAAGGTACTTGTATAAGTATTCTGGATAGGTGAGGGGTTGAATGTGATTTTTATATAAAAAATTCCAATATAATTTTAAGTCAAATCGTATTAAGAATATATAATAGGATTTTCTGTGTATACGTTATCTTATAAAATAACTAGACACTTCATGAAATAACTAAAATAATAAAACGAATTTTTATTATACGCTTTAAAACTAATACACGTTATCCCACGTCAGTTGAAAACTATCTTTCATTTTATTTCATCCTTAAGATCGTTCCGAACGTTTTCACTTTTCTTATCATCTTGCACACATAAATGCACGATTAATGGAATCACTTGCACTCGCTAACGTTTAAATCGGATAAATTTTACGAGATTTACGATAAATCGAGGAGAAATCGGTATATTTCGTACGTTTCTTTTAATATTAATTCTTATTTTCTTGGAGATTTATATAATATAGAATATACCAATCACTTATTCATTTGATATTTGAGATATCTTTTTAGTTATCATTTTAGTTATTATTTTGTATAATTCCTCAGTCAGTTGGTAGAAATATATTTTAACAGAATGAAATTTGTCATAAACATATTATGTATTCAGCGCATTAAATAAATATGTTTAAATATGCCTAAAGATTAAGTTTAACGTGTACCATCGATGGTGCACGTGGCACGGAATGTGTTAAACCGATGCCCAGTATTAAAACTTTCATTATCTTTCAAAAGTTAATTCCGTGAAAGGATTTTTTTTCTTATACGTTTAAACTTACGTTTTAATTTTGTTTTTTGTTTTCTTAAATTTACCTTTGAATATCTTGATACATAAAATCTATTCGGTTCAGGTTGAGCAACTATTCGAGCTATTAAAAACGTGATAAGTACATTTCAGTTGAAACCTCCCTAGTGGTTTACCCTCTTGCACAAGCTGCTTTCTTTCTGCTTTGTACCATTCCGAAGTCTTTTTTCATTCAGTATTCTCTCTCTCTCATTCTCTCTCTTTCTTCCTTTCTTTCTTTCTTTGAAAGTTCTTGACACTTCTACTAAGACAAGGCTATTATCGACCGTTCCACGTAGGCTCCAAACTGAAAGGGAACAACTACTACTTATGCTATTTCTATTACTACTACTATTACTACCACCACTTCTACTATTCTTTCTACTTACTATTTGGCCACTCGCGAATTTAATTGACCAATTTTTCAGCCAAGCCAAATAAGTACCCTCCTTAAGCGTTATTTGCTAGGAAACTTTCGACAGTAGGAACCTTCATCGCTTGATTTTCCTAAATCTCACCCTCTTTTAAAAGGGAATCGAGTGAAACCTTTTGAATTTTCCCATAAAATCGATCGGATTCGAGAAGAAAAAGTGTAGGACGTCGTGTCGATAATTTTATCCAATACCAATCTCGTAAGTTTTAGACTTTTTATGTGATTTTAAAATACTTCTTTTTGATAGTATTTTTAAAAACGTTGTTCATTTTTTTCTAACTTTAGTATAATATCTCGATAAAACGATGTAAATCTCATTCTTATTTAACAATGATATTATATATTTATATATTTATTTTTTTATATAATATTTATTTTTTAAATTAGATTGTAATGTATAAAATGGAGCAAATTTCAATTCAATTATATGCAGTTTTTGTTCTATTTCATACTTGACAATATATTTTATTTTTATAATATATATATTTATTTATTTATATATATATATTTAACGATGATGTTTATTATAATATATATATATATAAAATATATATTTTTTGTCTTGCTTATTAACAAAATAATTATTTGTGGATTATTTATCGAGTGGAAGAGTATTATTCGTATTTTCAATTTTTGTTGAAATTCTTCGTATGTGTATTAAACCGAATCGATTGTTGCTAAATCATGAAAAAGAGATCACCATTTACTATATTAATTCTGATCGGATGTGAAATAAACGATAAGTATTGATTCGCTAATTATGCATTTCCAATCAGAATAACCAATACTTGGACGATTTAGCATGGAAGTAAAAGTATGTGTATATATATATAGTTTAATTTTAATTATTAGATTTTATCAATGTTATTTTATGAGTACGTTAGCTCCAACGATTGCCGTTATAGATTGGAATAATAATTCCGGTGTATTTTCCACGGCAACTAACTTTCCACTTGGGCTATTTCAATATCAACTACATGCTTTGCAATCGTGCAAATCTGTAGGACTTGTTGTTGAAATAATCGATATTAAAGTCGATTAAAATATGTATCGGTAGAAAGGGGGTGGAAAGGGGGAGAAAAAAATTTGTTTTTTTTTTCAACGAGAATATTTTGCCAGAGCTTACAAGTATAAAAATGAAATAACAACGTACACGACCATCCACAGCTTTATTCCTGATATAGGTATTACATTTTTTCCCCTTCTTTCTTTCTTTTTTTCTTTTTTATTTTTTTTTATTTTTGTTTTCCACTCTCTCTCTCTCTCTCTCTCATATATATTCGTTTCGTCAACAAATTTTACATCTAAACTACCTAACTTTTTAGAATGAGAAGGGTCTCTCTAAATGAAAAAGGCTGGTGTATTTAATTTCGTATTTTCACGTTTCCCTTTTATTTCTTTCTTTCTTTTTTTTCCGTCTTTTTTCGAAAAAATGAACTATTCTGCGAATTACAAAATCAACGAGAAAGAAGGAAAGAAAAGACTGTATGCCTGGGTTTTTCCTCAACTCGTAATTGCGAGTAGTTTTGTAATATTAATTGGTATCCGAAGTTGTCGTTAGGACTTTTGATATAAAAAGTACTTTCCGAGTTTTTACGATTTTGAAAAGTTTATAAACGTCATTGATAAATGAAAAAGTGTGAGAGAGAGAAAAAAGAAAAACACAAAGTAGTAAAAGAAAATTCTTACAACGCGTATTAACGATTAATATTTTTTTTCCTTATTGAATTTATTTTTTAATATCGATTTTTGTTTGTTAACTTTCTATAGTCGCATCTTTGAAATCACGTATCGATTAAAATACCAATTTGTTTTTTTTTTTCATTTAATTTTTCATAAAATTAAAAAAACAAAACTTATCTGCGATGAAACAAATAGGAATATGTTAAATATTTAAATGTTTCTTAATTAAAATTAATCTTTATTGGGGGGATCGATTTAATAAAAATGACTTCTAAAAAGAAACTGATCATTTTTCAAAACGTGTTACAAACGATCTAGACGAATATGTACGTTGAATGATAAATGCGTTCTACGCAACTAGCTCGAGAAAAGAAAAACAAAAAAATAGTAAAACCTTTAGAAACCGACGGGACATAAAATTTTTATTGATTTTCTTTCCTAGCTATATACACACACACTGTTTCGTTTTCTCGTAGATGGATAGATAAGTCGACGTTTTACGTGAGAAAATGTATAAGGAAGGAAAGAAGGAAGGAAGGTAGGTAAGGTGCCTTTTTCTCCTTCTACCAAAATCGGCTTAGAAGTTACATTGACTATCTCGTGAAATTTCGTTTATTCTTTGTATGAAAAATATTTTGTCGAGTAAACTTCGCGAGAACATCTGAAAATGCAATATCTCTTAAGAAGTATGGCCGAGGAGTTTGCGAAGGAGGTTTCTTTTTTTTTTTTTTGTAGAAATTGACGTATGTAGGTTACGATGATTTGAAATTGATGAATACGAACGATCTGCGGGGAGAAAGAGAGTAAGGAGGAAGGAGGAGAAGAATAGAAGGAGTATCGTATTTTTACAAACGTATCTTTTTATTAGTATTCCTTTTTTTTTATCTCTTATTTTCTAATATTCTTCTTTTTTTTTTCTATTCATCAAACTGGTAGAATATTGTTACTACTGACGTTAAATGTATTATAGATTTTGATTTTTGAACGAGAGAAAATTATACTCGTTTATCGAATATTTTTCTTGATTAAATATACTTCGTAAGTGGTAATTTTTATTAGAGTAAAAATAAGAAAAAGAGAGAAAGGAAAGAAGGAATTGAACTTTTTTGGCAACAGGTATAATTTTTTTAATAATTTAATCCTTGCTTGTTTTTTTTTTATAAGAATTTTTGAACAATAATTTTTGATACAATATCGATTAAAGAGAGAGAGAGAACACTTATTGTTAAGAGAATATATTAATTGAGAATTTATTTTCATTCGTAAATTAGAGATAATAAATGAACGTTCTCGGTGTTAAAATCGTTTATGCATTTAAGTATAATTATAATTACAGCTTTATTGAGACTGGGGACAACATCAATCGAAGAGAATTTAATCATGTTCGTATCATTAATATGAACTACCAAATGGCCGGCGTTATACGATTAAACTTTCCAATAATTTTACACATCCGGTGTGGTTACGTTTTACTCACATTTGATCATTTGTTTGACTAAAAATAGCATTCAAATGGTAAGAGAATTATCGATTGTCCGTCATAGAATGATTTATTTTTCAAAATTATTCGTTAAATATTACCCACACACACACACACACACACACACACACACACATACACACACATTTAATAATACTTAAATACTATTACTCTTAGCTGATCGTGTGAAAATGAAAGATAATTATTTGGAGATAATATAATAAAATAAAAAATTCTATAAATAAATATTGAATAGAATATTCGATATACGTCTAGCTACAAAAATCGTAGATTATTCAGTTGAAGTTCATTCAACGTGTAGTAGTAGAATGTCCAGAAATATTTTTCGATCGTATAAATCAGCTAAACTACAACGAGACGAGATCTGTAAGATTTATCGGAATAGGATCGTAGAGAAACGAAGAACGAGTGGAAAATGAAAATAGATGAATTTCTTTGTTGTGTTTTTTATTATAGTTTTATAAAACCATTTAAACTTATCGGCGAAATATTTTCTCACGATGAATACATATACGTCTCACGACGTTTCGTCATTTTGAATAAATCCCAGAAATAGAATATTTCTTCGAAATATCATATTTGTCATGGTTGTGATGTTATTGGCATCATACGATACGAGGATAGGATTCCTACGGATTTTTCTGTCACGTTCGAAAGAAAATTTGAATTTTTTCTCCTCCTTCTTTGGAATATAATGCTTATGAGATTACTTGAGCGGGGCAAAAAAAGACAAATTTGAATTTCATCGTGTCTTTACGAATTCTAATACAACGGACAAATAAATATCGGTAAACAAGGATATCTTGAAATTGGAACTAGATATTTGTCGTTGAACAATAACGAGATATCAGCTGACTATTTATTCGATTTACTCGTGAAATTGCATCTTAGTTAAACGGTATTGTATAGTAGGTTATATAGGATTGGTACGGAATGTTATATAAACAAAGGTTATCATCTCAAGGTATTTAAATTGATGCATATACACAATGTACTTAAAGGGAAATCCCAATGTGTGTTCAGTATTCATGGAATATATCCTATCCATACTACGTTGATAATGGAACAAAAATGAATTTAAACCTCTCATCCATATTTAACATTTGTAATAGTCATTCGAAAATATTTCGAATGAAAGTGTACGTACGTCTTTGTGTATTAGAACTATGATAACGTTATTTTAAAAAAAAAATAACAATTACTTGAAATTTTATTTAAAATATTGTGTAATAATATGTAAATGGGGGGGTATATATTTAGGGATTCAATTGGAATTCATTTGAAGTTTATACGTACACATGTTTATAGTTAATTAAATATGAAATATGAATTTCTATATGTATATTGTGTTTTACATTCAAATGCAGTTATCTCAGAAATCATTAGTTATTCAAAACAGTGTTTAATGCAGAAGTTACTTCGTTTCAAATGGGTTATTATGCGATAGTAACAAATTTTCACTACGTTAACGTACTTCAATGAGATTTCATTTTGATTGACCATACAACAATATTGCAACATCTTTCTGAAATTGGTAAGGTGAAGAAACTAAAAAATCCAACATTTCATATGCATCAACCCAATGTTATTAATTATCAGATTATTATTATTATTATTATTATTATTATTCTACGATAGAAAATACTTTCTGTAGGTCCTAGCTCATCATTCTGTACAAGTATATTATATAAATAGAAATTTAAAACAAATACATCTTTATCCTTTGTCTCTCTCTCTTTCTCTTTCTCTATTGACTCAAGTTTATTAATATCAAAAGGGTATATTTTAATATGGACAATTCATAAAGTTTGTTAGAACTTCGTTAGAAATTAGAACAACATCGAAGTGTGTCATTTAGTAGTGTGTCATTTAGTGTATCGTTGTGCTACCGTGTGCATGCACTTTCAATGCCATTAAACCTTCCACTAATTTAATATACCATCGTGAAATGCATATTACTGAAAGCAAACAAAAGGGAGAGAGGGTTAAATATGCTGTCCGTGAATGTACATTATTATTTGTATCTCTAATTTAATTTAACAATTAACGAATAAAATTCTTAGAAAAATATAATAATAAGCATCTTTATCAAATAACTGTATTAAAAATAATGTACATTATTGATAATAAAATAGATTAAAATTAGATTGTCGTGTTTTCAAGAATATTTTATGGAAACGTGGGGAAGAATTTTTCTAAATATTTTTATCTCTTAGATAATATTCCTCAACGAACTGTACATTATTTGTAGAAATAGAATAAATAATATAGATAACAGTAAATAAATGTTAATCACGTTATACGAGTGCATATATTTTTATTTAATAAATATGTTTCTCTCTCTTTCTCTCTTCGTATGGAGAATAGTAGATTTTGTGAAATAATTGTAACAGATTTAGGAATTATTTTGGATGGTTAAGTTAAATGCTATATCTGTTGTGCTCGGAAAATCATTGAGCGTGGTGGACCTGGTAGTCACTGGAAAGAGACGAATCGCCCGTGGAGAAATGTTTCCGATTTAGCGGTCAACCGGAAAGAGCCTTCGTCCGTAATATTTGAAACGAATGTTGGACAGATTTCTCTTAATTGATAGATAAAACCAATGCTAACTATTGAATTTATTGAAAAGTATTTTATTATTATTATTATTATTTATTTATTTTTTATTTCTTTTAAATGAATGTCGGACAGATTTCTTTTAATTGTTAGATAATATCAATGTTCGCGATTACATTTATTAAAAAGTATTTTATTATTATTATAATTATTTTTTAATTAATATTATTATTATTATTATTATTATAAGTATTAAATATTAGCAATCGATAGAATTCAACGAAGAGGAATTGTATTATAAAGAGATTCCAAATGTTCATATTATTGATTACGCATGGCCATTTCAATAATTATGTAAATTGCAGTAGCATGTTCAATTAAATTTGCATGGTTGTGTACGAAATTATGGGAAGGATTATGGCACGATCAAGAACGGTTTATATACACGTCGATACTATCTACCTATACGTTGTAATACCTTATTTTGTATAATACACTATACGATCGATAATACCATTTGTTTTCATATCCGTCGTTTAATCAACTATTTTTGTTATGATAATACAAAATATAATAGATTATACACGCGAGGAAAGAAATAAATAAAGTTATTAAGAATATAGAGAAACGAATAATTTGGTAACAATTATTTATATAAAGTGAAAATTAATTCATCATTATCGTCGTCAATGATAATCTATACACGCGTTTCAACTTATATTAATCAAATGAGTTTTATATTGCAAAGAAAATATATATATTTTATTGTTACAGAAAAATATGAATTTTATTTTAACGATAAGATGTTAAATATAATACAATTATTATTTTAAAATATGATATCTGAAAATATTCTTCAACAAATTTATCTCAAACTAAGTTTTTACTTGATGGTATGATTTTTATAAATTTAATTTAATCCAAAAAAAGTAAATAATTATATTAACTAAATAATAAAAGAATATTCTCTTTGCATTAACATAACAATTTTGAAACGAGATTGAGCACACGGTTATATGTTTTTGATGATACTTATTTTCACTGATCATTTATATTAAAATGATATTAATCTATAAATATAAAATACAATATACATTTTAATCGAGATGAAAATCAAATGAAGAAAATTTGTTAATAAAATAGATCTAATTTTTGTCAAAGTTCATTCCTTACGATCAGATAAGAAAAAAAAAAAAAGAAAGAAAAATATCAAGGATAGACAAATTTCGTTGAGAAGGAATAAAAGAAAAAAAAAATCAAGAAGAAAAAGAACTCCTCTCTCCCTGCTCTATTTTCACAATTCGGTATTTTCCACAAAAGCCGTTTCGAACAATTTCGTTCGACTTTCAAATTCTTTCTATCGTAAGTCCTCGTACTTTCGATAGAGAGACCGAATACTTCCGTAGTAAGATATTCTTCAGGGTGAAAAAGAAAAAAAAAAGGTGGGTGGTTGGGACAAAGGAAAAGTAAGAAGAAGGGTAGGCTTCACTTTCACGTCGGTCTGATATCTTTTTTTCTTCCTTTTGTTTTCTTCAGTATATATCTTCAGTATATATATATATATAGAACAAGAAACCAAATGATAAGAAGTAGAAGAAGAAAGAATAGTAGAAGGAAAGTTATCCGAAAGAATTTCCTGGAACATCGGGTTTTAGGTTGGAACTGGGGTGACGTTGATGGGAGGAGGAGGAGATGAAAAGGAGAGGAGGGGAGTGAGGTGAGGTTACTTCGAGCAAATATCGAAGGGTTTGAGAAAAGCAATCATTATCCTTACGAGGAGACACGAATAGGTCCATTGAAATGAGATGAGACAAGGTAGTTCCTACGAGTTCTGTGATCATGCCGCGAAAGAGAAGGGTCGGAAATGAGACTGATCGTACTGGGATAGTGAAAGGGGTGGTGGAAAGGGGCTGGTAGATGACCATTTGAAGAAAAAGAAAAAGATATCGATAGGTTTACGGAACATTTCGTTCTCCCCCTACGTCCCCCTTTTATTTTTTTCTGGCAATGACGTTATTACCTTTCTAAAGTGTAAATGGGTCTTGAAGTTTAGGTTGATATTTGACAAATTCTTTATCCAATAGTTATTGATATTTATTTATTGCAATATCTTTGACTATATTCATCGTTCAATGCATATTAATCAATAGAAATATTATTAGGCAGTCAAGTATGAAATGAAGCAAATTATCAATTCAATTATGTGCATTTCTTGCTCTATTTTATACTTGACATACCTAATATATCTGAAATTCACTCACATAAATAACAGTTTCCCTCGCTTGCGCGCGCATAACTTTCTTTCTTTCTTTATTTCTTTATTACTTTATTTCTTTCTTGTTAAAGCGGTTTACATTAAATGGAAAACGATAAAGTAGCTCAACATCGTTGCAAGCATTGAGATATGCAAAATTGGAAAACGAACAGTCGAGACCTCGTTTTCTATTCAAGTCCTCCGTTCGCTTGGCTGATAACAAATAATACAACGCTATGAATTCAGATGAAAAAAACGTTGGTTTTTTTCTTTTTATTTCGATCGATCATTAAAAGGAAAGAAAAGAAAAGAAAATGAGAGGAAAGAGATATTGAAAGAGAGAAATGATATTATTCGATTACAAATATCTAATTTGTATATAAAAAAACAAAGAATTATCATTTTTAATCTGTGGACAAAAAAAAATATCAATGATTTCTTTCAGATACAATATTTTAGGTTTTAGATTAAACTTGATAGAAGAAAAATATTATAATTCTGCAATAGTTGAGCAAATTTTGATAAATTTTTAGAATTAAATTTTTAATAAATTTACCATTAAACCTTAAAGCGAACAATACGTGACTGAAATGTCATTGATATTGGCAGGAAAGAAAAAAAAAAGGCAACAAGAAAATAATGGCTTATCAATACGTGATACCATATATTTTACATAAATAGAGAAATATTTCCTTTCGTTTCCTACTCGAACGATAATCTGGAATCAAAAGAGTGGTACTTATAGGTGTATATGCATACATTCATACAGAGAATCGAAAATTCGCATTGAATTGAGTTATACCTTTTACATTCAGAAAACGAAACTAATATGTTATCGAATAAAAAAATGTTCTTTCATAACTTATTTCATAAATTTTACAATAGGTTTCAATATATGTATATTTTTTTTTTATCACGTTTCAAACGTATCCGATTTAATAATGTATTCAAAAATATTTTTTAATTTTAATCAATGATCATTAGGTGAAAGTCGGTCATATTAAAAATATTCAAAGTATTGAAAATAATTTCAATAACATTTGGATGTAATTAATTTAATGAATATAATTATTATCTAATATTAATCTACGGTTTATTTATAAAAGAGAAAATGATTAAACTCGTAATAAATGATTTCACATATATTTATATTAATTATTCAACATAATACTTGTCGATTTTATTTGACATGGGTATCATCAAAGAATATTTTTTTTAATCAAATAATTTCTATAAATTAATATCTTTGATTTTATATAATTTCTTTTTAAATCGATAAAATGTGTTTTCTCTCTCTTTTTTTTTCTTATTTGGGATAAGTATTTAATTAACGACATAGGTATCGTCAAAAAAAAAAAATCATTATTATATTTTTATATTTTCAAATAACCTCTGTAAATTAATATTTGATTTTATATAATTTTTCTACATCAAATATAAAATGTGTTCTCTCTCTTTATTTCTTATTCACAATAACTATTAAACTAACGGGTTCCGTTAACATAGACAAAAGTACTCGATAACTCGACTTGTTATCGATTCGTTATGCGACATATATAATTCAACAAGGAGATGAGTTCTATCATCTGATCGTAGTTGATCCATTCAATGAAATGATCCCGACTCGAGAACATCGAATCAAATCCATACATCTTCATAGCGTCAATATTTCCGACTTCCTCCGTAAGTTCTATTAAAGGAAGTTATCGAGATGAGTGAATTGGTGGCAAAAGGAGTGGGTGGAAGAGGAATAGGAGAAGAAGGAAGGAAGGAAGGAAGGAAGGAAGGAAGGAAGGAAAGGAATTGAGGATGAAGGTCCTTGATAAATTCGATCTTCTCTTTACACAAAAGAGTACATCTCTCTCTTTCTCTCTCATTCTCTCTCTCTCTTCTTCTTCTTTTTCTTTTTCTTTCGAAAGGATGAAGTAACGTCATGAGAATTTAGTGAATGCTTGCAGTACGCAACTTTTCCCATTAAACGTTATAGGACGTGGTGCCCAATCGGAATGCAGAATTCTACGAGCTTACTTAATAGACTGGCGACGTTGGATTCCATTTCAACCTTCTCTTACTCTAGTACCGAAACCACCATCCAAAATCTCACGATGTAATTGTCTGATACCGCGTAAGGATAAATAATTGTTCGTAGGTATGCGGGTTTGGTATTATATGAAATAACGTTAGTAATTTGTCTCTGTATTAATTTTATTATACACAAAATTCCAGAATGTAATTTAGCAAATTGTATGGAAGATTATTATGTTCGATAGAAATGAAAATAATAGAATTTGTTTAATTTTTCATATATTCTTTTTGATTACCATTAAAATTCGACTATTATAGATTTATTATTACAGTTTTTTAATTATAATTTCTTTTATTAATGATGATAAATTATCTGTTGATAAATTATTAGTTTTAAATATGAAATATTAACCCTTTGTATTCGGGACAGTTTTCGCATAGACGAACCAACAACTCGAAATGTTTTGTAGCGTTTTTGATGAGTTTACCATCTCGTTAAATTCTTTTTACAGTACTCGTTTACTGTATTATTCCAATTGGTCAAAACACGTGACAACCTTCTTGTCATTCCATCCTAAAACTAAGGTATTTCTTTTGCAATATGCTACTATTGATTTTTAGCGAAATTTTCTTTTTTTTTATTCGATTTGGCAAATGCTTCCCCTATTCGTTAAGATTGTTCCTGTCAAGTGGCATTTCAGTTTGAATAATTCTACAGTCAAGATAAAGCTGGTGTAATACAGAGTTGAGATATTAAATCATGTGGTGAGTGAGAGTTACCTCTCAAGTGCAAAGGGTTACCATATTTTATATAAATTTGCTTGAAAAAGGATATTGAAAATAAAATACCTATGGCCAATTGTTTACGAATTTCGAGTGAAATAATAGAAGGGATTAATTTTGTTCTTACACGTTCAAGTATTTTATTGGTAATGAGGGAAAGTTTTAAATAAAGATACTTTTGGTTAAAATACATTTCTTACATTTCATAGGATCGTTAAATAGTTAAATATATATATTTCTTTTGTTATACTTTCATTTCTTTACGTAGGGAGCAAGTACGTAATACTTTTACATAAAAGAGTAATTTTTTTTCCAACCAGAGGAGGAATAAAAATTCTTTGAGATAATAAAAGAAGATAAAATGAAATGCGAATGAATTGCTTTCATTAAAATACCGAACAATTGAATAAATGTTAAAACGGTGGTGAAAAATATTTCGCAAATTGCTTTTCTATTCTTTTTTATTTTCTATTAGAAGTTAATAATAATATTATTATTATTATTATTATTAGTAGTAGTAGTAGTAGAGCAACTTTATATGAACTCTGGTAGATTTTTCAAAAAAATTATTACGAAAGTATTATAAGTGTAATTAAAAGGTAGAGCTAAGTAACGTGTTGTAAGGTTTTTGAAGATTGCAAAAATTGTCACATCTTGGATATGATATTATACGAGAAGTTAAGAAACACCAGAACCCGTTAACAGGTATAAAGAGACTTTTCATCGGCTTGACTCAGGTTAGAAAAGAAGAAAAAAAAAAAAAAAGAAAAAAAAGGGTGGCTGAACTGTTGAAAGTTCTTGACCTGAAAAACTTGCTACGCCTCATAACGGGTAAATACTGACTCTTATGACGGAAATAAGAACGCCAAGGATGAAGTAACATAACGCCGAGAAAGGCCAGTTTCAAATACATTCGAGATGTCTGATTTTCTGAGGGCCAACGAACTTCATTCTTTCTCTTTTCTTCTTTTTTAAGAGTCGACAGAAAAAAAATCACATTTATTTACAATTATATGTATTTTTAACTATACTATAACGAGCTTATCGTAAAACCAATTAATTCCTCTTACTTATTTTAATTGTAAGAATTTTTAAACCTCCACTTTTAGAAATCACTATCTTTGATTTTATTCGTCATACCATTTAACTTTACTGAGAACAAAGTGGGCTTCTTTTTTATAATTATTTTATTTATTATTAAGCTATTAGTATTATTTATTTATTACTTATAACATTTCTCTATGTAGAAGAAAACAAAAATATATCAAAGTCAATGTTAATGAAAATTTCTTTTCCTAATTTTTGTATTGCACTTTAAATGGGATATGTACAAATGTTATAATTAAAAATAAAAAAAAAATACTGACCAGATCCAATTCTGTGACATAACAATTCTATTGTTAATTATCGTTTATTTAAATTTTTATGATATTTGTTTTTTAATACATACTTTTGCTTATTTATTTCTTTTTCTTTTCTTTCGTTTTTTTTTCTCCTTACGGCAAGAAGAAAAGAAAAGAAAAGAAAAGAAAAGGAAAGATAATGAAACGCATAGGAAATTTCACATGCGACTGGGGGAGCGTGGAGAAAATGAAAAATTTCTGTTTGGACAGCGACGAAGAAGCTGTTCACCCGTACTATGCATACGCGTATCATACTAGCAAGTTTCACCCCTTCCCTCACCCCCTCCACCTTTACCCCCTCGTTGTATGTCGTATGTTTAATGCAAAACTGCAATGGGGACGTTCTCGGTACTCGAGAAGAAAACCCTTAACAGAAGGACGACGCATATCCAACGACGAGAATGTGCAACAGCACCGTTGTCACTCGGAAGGATAATTTTACTTCTCCTTCTCTCTCTTTCTCTCTCTGTAAAAAATTCCAAAGCAGAAAAGAAGACACAAACGTGAGATTCTTTTTGTATATTCGATCTATTCTACTTTAAAAAAAAAAGAATCTTTACTTTTTTCTGTCTTTCCGATTTATATTTCGGAACGAGAGAAAAATCGTATTTTATCTTTTCAGTACTACTCGTTTAGAATTGTTATAATGGGTATCGTTTGATATCTAGTCAAAGGATCGTGATAGAAAGGAAAGAACATTTATATGAAAAGAAGTATTTCTTTTTTCTTTCTCGAGTATAAAGTAAAATGAATTTAATTCAATTAAAATTATACAAAGTTTTTAATATTCAGTTAAAGAAATTTATGTTTAGAAATCGGATAAATACAAAAGTATAATAGTATAATAAAAGATAGATTATAAAGTGACGAAAAATACATCAAAAAGAAAAAAAAAAGAAGAAAAAGAAAAATAAATCACAAATCATAAAGCACCGAGCTGTTATTCATCCAGAACATCAACATGTTCCATCCCAAGGGAAAACTATGGTTTCAAATCTTCCAGCAAAAGATCACCGTTGCACAAGGATCTTTTCTAACCATTTTCCTCTCTCTTTCTCTTTCTTTGCGAAAAATTGTATTTCATAAATTCAAACTGTGATCCACGATTTATTCGAGTCGTTTGTTCCTCGATCACGCTGGTTAATCAGAATCCTTTATTGTATATATGTAGTGTATATATATATACAATATTGGATTTTCGGAAAAAGTTTTTGTCGATTTATATTTTATATGATATATTTGGATATAAAAATCTATACACTAACTTTTCATATAATACAATAACTATCTCTACTGAATTTACACGAATAAGTATTTATTATTATTATTATTATTATTATTATTAAATAAAATGTTTTATTTCATCTTACACGGTTTCTGAATAACGTATGATTTATTTTAGATTTTATTTATTACAATACACGTATCTTTGTTTTTAACCCGATTTTTAGAAAAATGTATTTACCGTGTAAAAAATTAATTAGAGGTGTACTAATTTAACAATTAATTGACCGAAGAAAGACAAATGATATTCGATTTGAGATAAGTGCATAACTGCAATAAGACATTGTCTAGTTTCGTCTTTACTAATGAAGACAACAAAAAAGTAAATATTTTTTGTACATCTTTTCATTTTCAGTCACGTAATTAAAAATGTATGATTATTCTAATCACCATAAAATTACACACGTGCGAATAGAGTGATCACGAAATGCGTCAGCAACGATATAAAGAAATGTCGAACTGTTAGGGAAGATTTAGTTGACAGTAGTTGGTATTAGTTTTAATGTTGATAGAGGGAAGGGGGAAAAAGATAAAAGAAGTTAAATCGTGAGGATGTACGAGTAATCGTACCTGTACGGTACTCTTTTATTCGAGTAGTACCTTTGACGGCAGCCGAATGCTATTTACGTTCTCTTCGCGCCTCATTCTACTTCCTTTTTTTCAGTAGAAATAAGAGGAGAGAATGGTCGAACAATGGGGTGGTTATTTCGGTACAAAGCTGGACTGTCAGTAGCGATGGCGTTGGTGAATGGTGATGTTCGGGGTTGTGCCAGGGGGTGAGTTTCGCGATGAAAAAAAAAAGACAAAAAAAAGGAGAACGCATACGGTCTCGTTGCGGTCGTATGAAAGAGAGAACAGGAATCGTTAGGAATCCCACTCGATGGTGGCCACAGGAACATTCGATTGCTTGTGGCAAAAGAGCGTGAATACTATGTGTGTATGTGTGTGTGTGTGTGTGTGTGTTCATTTGCATGTCATGTATTGTTCTGTCTAGGTATTTGTTCATCATTGGACACAAAAATTAACTTTATCATATTTTCTCTCACTGATAACAATAATTCGCGTAAAGATTTTATTCTTTCTTAAGATTGCAATTTTTTAGATTTGTTTTAATAGTTATACGAAGTGTAGAAATGTTAAAGCTTTTCGAGAGAGAGTGTATTTTTCTTTGTAAAAATATATATATATATGCATATATGCATTTACTTTTGTTGTCGTCTAAAATCGGTGTTGCATAGAAATGCAATGCACGTTTATACTACGATAAGAACCATTCTCAAAGATTTTTTGCTAGACATTGAGAAGGCAACGAAAATGTTTCGACCAATCCTTTAAGTTTATATATATATATATATATATTTTTTTTTTTCCAGAAAAAGGGTGGTACAGTAACTTTGGCAGCAAAGAACGTCTTTCGTGAAATATTTAGCTGGAGAAATGTTAGTTTACTTAGTTGCTCGCACTATACCAATTCGATTTAAAATGTTTTAGTCGATTCTGACTGTTATAAATTTGATCCAACTTTTAACATTGATTGAGAGCAAAGAATAAGATATTTATCGTATTTATTTATTATCCAATGTTAGTATACTTTTTATATAAGAATATTATATTTTAAGTATTAAATGGTATTTCGTCGTATGAATCTCATTCGTATTTCTCATGAATACAATAATTCAAGTTAACTAAATCCTAATTATTGTCATAGTATTTAACATCTAATTTTAACGAGTATAGTTTGCAAAATAACGAATGATTTATTGTAAAGGTTATAAATAAAACAAAACATATTTTTGAGAATCGTAAGAAATGTATAATCGTACAAATTCAACTAAATTGTAATAATTAATGAGATGGATGAATGGGATTCAAAATAAAACACGTACACTTATATTATATATTTTTAAATTTGAATTTGAATTTGAATTTATAAGAAACAAAATTAATTATTACACCTCGTAATCAAAGTTTCAAAAAAATATTTGTTTAAGTGTATAATTATATTAATACGTACTTGATAATTTTCTTGTCAAAATAACAAATAAGAAAGAGGGGAAAAAAATTGATTTAACGTAAGATATAGTAATTTATTGATTTGTTAATAAAGTAATAGGAATATTTTCACAATGATTAATTAATTAATGGTATGCGCGAGGTAACTGTCAACGGCAGAATCTCACGTTGTTTGTAATATTTAAAATAAATAACCTTACGACATCGACGAAAGTAAGTTGGTTGCCCCGGGTTTAACTAATTAAACCGTCACGCACAAAATGCGATCGTGGTGGCGGTGGTGGCCTCGAGCCATCGGATAGCAAATTACTGCCCACTTTGTACGGTAATTCGTTACGTGCGAAAGAGTGTACTAACATGGTCTGTCCTCTCTCTCTCTCTCTCTCTCTTTCCCTTTCTATATATGAAATTGCCAGAAGGCATCCAATAAATGTCCACGATATAACGAACGATCAAAATCACTGTTCAAATTTTGTCTCCCTCTCATTTTTTCTTATGTTTTCGATATATTGCATCAAACGCCAAAAAAATATGATAAATTCATTTAAAAAAAATAAATTACTAAATTAAAAAAAATTTAAATTTATATACATATAAATAAAAAATACTAAAATATTATATTTATAAACAAATATAATATTTTAATATTCTTTTATATATTAGTTGTAATAACAGGTAATCCATCACTTTTAGCTTGAAATAAAAGTAAAAATAATAGATTTCTTTGTACTACAGGTTACATGGTATCAATAAGAGCATGATATGATTTATATGGGTATTTTATAAACGTATTTTTAATGGACTATCTTATTTTTTTTATGGTAAGTTAAAATCGTTGAAATTTAGGATACTTTCAATTGAGATATATTTCTATTCTAATGTAAGTGAGTCCTTAAGGTTGTCGAATATCTTTAGGATTGATTGTAGGTATCTATTGAAAAAGTATTGAAATGTTAAAAAAAAAATAACTTGACTTAAAAAGTTTGAACGTACGAAATATTTAACTAAAGTATGCTCTCCGAGGGTTCTTGCTTTTTATTCATGAAAGCACATTCCTATGTATTCGTATAATCGCCCACATAAGTTCATATATGAAATATATATATATATAATAAATATAAAGTGTGTATTCAAAAATATTACGACATAGTTACACAGTGTATATATATATATATATATATAATATTATATGTATTTGTGTATACGTATGTAATTTATATATAACTTGTTCGTACTTGTGACCGTTACGTTTTCTCATATCCTCCACATTTCAGCGCATATTTCAGTCCTCGAAATAGACCATTCTTGGTTTATTGGATTCAACTTTTCCGCTAGGAATGGCCAATTCTGTTCCACTATTTCTTTTTTTTTCTTTCTCCTCCTGCGATTTTATTTTTCAAAGCATTCCGTTTTCAAAATATCCGCCCGTCTTGACCTTTCCTTAAGAATTCTCTTTTATACGGCAACAAAAAGATATGATTTGTATATATTCGTTCAGATTTTATTACGGCACTCGTTCAAAAAAAAAAAAAGAAGTAAATTCTTTAGCAATTTGTAAATTTATAATTTTATTAGATAATTTTTCACGTAGGACATTTAATTCAATTTATTAATCCTTTTCGTTTAGTTGTATCTGTTAAAAATGACAAGATTTTAGGTATATTCATTTATCGCGATGGATTTTATAGGAAATAGAATAAAGTTGGGAGAGATGGGGGAAGGAGGGTGTTAGACCTGTGACAGTATTTCGTTCGAAACGAAGATTAAGAAATATATTTTCCATTAGGCTACTTCCAAACGAAAATTTTGCAAAAAAAAAAAGTTTTTCTCGTCAAAATATTAACCATCTTCGGGTAAAAAGAGTCTGAGTTACGTAGATTTGAGAAAAAACGACGCAACTTTTCCCGTCTAGCGTTAACTTGTAAGTAACGGACTCTCATTACAATGGTGCTTAGCTATGCACGAGAGGTTTGCTATCGCGTTTTATATTCCGGGCGCAAAATTGACCCGGCCTTGATGGTATCTTTCGCGTGGTCTAAAACGCTAAGAGAAGTGCCAGAAAATAAAATTACGCTACATCTTGAATTATCTCTCTTTCTCTCTCTCTTTATCTCTCTATGTATATATATATATGTATATATATATTATATTTACATATATAAGTATATAATATATGTTGGTAATTTAGTAAATGAACGAAAATAAAATATTACATTTTTTAAAAATAATTTTTATAATTTTATATATTTCATAATAGAAAAATATAATTTTAAGTTTATCAAATAAATTTATTAAACAATTATCCGTGAATAATAACGAGTTTATACTAGTCACGTTACAACGAATATACTCGCTGTGCAAACAATTTTCTAATTATATTGTAATTTTAATGGAAACTATAAAATATATATATTCCTAAATTTAAAAATACATTGCCTGCTGCAATGGTAATAACAAAATGAAAAATTCAATAATAGCGAATAAATATTTTTTATCATCGTAAAGTTGTTTTACCGCTTTAAAATGAAAACTGCCAACTTCAAAGGTAAATCTCTATAATTTGAAAAAATAGCAAAGATTAAATGAATATTAAAAAGCACAATTCTAATTAGACATTTTTTTTCTTTTTTATTTCGTATAATCAAAGAACTCACGCGTTGGTAGTGCGTAAACATATACCTTAAGCGAGTAGGTTAAATGGAACATATCGTATAGTAACCGCTGTTCTTTTCGAAATGAAATTAAAGACTATACTCGATCTCTCGTTGGAATGCACCAAAGTAAATAGGGTGCATGCTTGTGCGATTACACGAACCTCATCAAATTACCGAATCAAATCGAGAGTATTAAGAAATTTCATCGTAACGAACGCGACTTCATTCGTAATCATCACAACACATAGAGAATAGAACGAAAGAGAATATGTGTGTATGAGAGAGAAAGAGAGAAATGCAGAAATGCAGGAATGCACACGGTAATCACCGGAAGACCATTATCATCGCTTACTCTTCATACTTTCACGGAGCATGAAATCCTGGGAAAGCGTATAAATGCAATCGGACTTTAACACATACACTCATACGCAATATGCATCATACACAAATACACATATATTCACTCAGAAAGATATCAAAAACATTTAGAGTATACTAAGTAAGGATTCCTCGTATATATTCAAGTGAGCTTGCATAAAGGTTACACTAGTGTGTTTCTTTAGTTTTTAGATGTGTTGTGTTCTATAGATACATATGTGCGTAGATTGTATTGTATGAAATCGATCGATTGGTCGTATTATTTCATGCGAACTGTTGAACCACCACCACCCACCACCACCTACCAGCAGAATCAGTAGCAGTAGCAGCAGCTGTACTATTAACAACAGTAGGAAGCAGCGGTAGCAGACAACCTTGGTTATTATATTGAATCTATGTACGTGTCGATACCAGCCGATTGAGCCTAGTCTCTCTATAGTTGTGTACGTGTATATGAATATGACTGATAATACGTGACATTGTTACACGTGTGAAAACGGTATAGCTGACATTCCCTTGTGTGTCACGCATGACACACGGTAGATCCGATAGAAGAGATATCTATATTATATACACACACACACACACACATGTGTGGCAAGTTGTTACAAGAGAGAACTTCACCTAGAGATGACCCGAATGTGTTCGTTCTATCGTTGCTCTCGCATGGATTTTTAAATTTCACATATTTTTTTGCTTTTTTTTATTTCATTTCTCTGTGTCCTTCTCATTTTTATTCCCTGTACTGGTAGTTTTTAGTTTCCTCTTAGTAGTAGTTGTACCTCGCTGTGTTTCGAATTTCTTCTTTTTTTTTTTTTTTATTTCCCTCCTCCTGCCTCTCGAACCCACCCACCTTTTATGATGACGACTACGACGGACCAGTAGAGAATAGTGTATGGAATATTTTATACCATATATGTTAGCCTTCCATAACTTCCAAGTACATTCAACATTTTCTGTGTTGTTTCTATTTTTTTTTTTCGAGACCGGTTATCTTCAGATTTTTCCTTTTTTTTTAATAACCGTGTATTACGCGTGCGGATAAAAATTTGATGCTTCAAAAGAATATTTGAAAGATTCGTTATATCTATTTTTATGTACGATTAAACATAGGATAGGATATTTCATAAATCATCGTATTTTCTGCGCTAAATTAGATATAATAATTTAATATTATAAACTTTTATATAAAACGTCGAGTATAGAAATATTTCCAAGTATAATAATCGTGTAATAATATATATATACAACTTATACTTCAATGTCATTCATATTATTTCCATTCTATTCTACTATGTTTCGAATATGTGTCATGTTGGTCAATGATCATTCAGGATAACAATGAAAATGATGTCAAAATTGTTAGAACGATGTGTCGTAACGCGGGAAACGCGAATTTGTCGTTTGAGTTGAACGGGAAACAAATCAGAGGAATCGAAACAATGGAGAAGATTGATGGGTAAGCTTAATGACGGAGATTAGTACGGATAGCTAAGGGTATAATGATGATTTTGCGATGGCACGAAGGGTCTTTGGTAAACGACGTGTGCACGTGGTGTTTCAATTTCATGCGGTTAATTAGGATATAACGCAGCAGTTTCAGAGAAGGGAAACCTGTATCTCTTTATCTCTCTCACTTTCTCCCTCTCCCTCATTCTCTACCTCCATCTTTCCCTCTTTCATTCAGTAAAAATATGAGTTCATGGGTAACCCGTTATACTTCAATTTTATAGCACGAGAGAAGAGATGAAAAATGTTTTAAAAATCTTATTTTTCATATTGTCTTGTATATAATGTGCAAGTAATACAAAGAAAGAGAGAGAGAGAGAGAAAATAAAATCAGAAAAAAAGAAAAAAAAATAATTTGTTACACTATTTTAATAAAATTTACTTTAAAATGAATTAAAGGCAAATACTAACAAATATGAACAATTCTTCCTATATATTAATATTTATTCATTGATTTTAGAGATATAATAATTTCTCTCTTTCTCTCACTTTTCTATTTCATACTTGACGCTCCACGTTGCGTATTTTTGCGATAACTTTACAACAAACGATGCTAATTTGTTTTCTTTGATTCCCAAGCGTGCAGAAGACTTGTGCCTTGTGGAAAATGTGCAATTTGCTGTCCATGCAACGTCGTAATTATTTTCTACAATACTCCAAAGTTTAATGTCGCCAAAAATTCCCCTTTTTTTTTCTTACTTGTCGTCTACGTTTTTTCAATGTATCTTTAATATAAACATTGCTAATTTTTTTTCAATGACTTACGAAGGATCAGAAGACTTTTACCTTCTGTAAAATGTACAATTTGTAGTCCATACTATTTCGTAATCTTTGCTACATCACATTTTTCATTGCTCCATTTGACATTTGACGGTACAAATTTCGTCCCTCACTGCTCCATCTCATATCTGACGCTCCACGTTGCGTTTTTTTGCGATAACTTTAAAACAAACGATGCTAAGTTTTTTTCTTTGATTCCCAAGCGTGCAGAAGACTTGTATGGTTGGTTTGGTTTGTTTTTTTTTACCCCCGATAAACCACACATTACAGTTTATCCCATAAATAAAAATCTAATGGGATGATGTCAAGGGAACGAGATGGGTTACTCCACAAAACATCCCGTCGTCCTATCAAACTCTCTGACTGTAATCTTTCTATCTAATATTTATCTCTCTTTCTATATTTCGACTAATGTGCGGAGTAACAACCCTATCATGTTGGGATTTATATCATCGAATACGTTGAAATGTACATGTTTCTGCTATAGTTGTTATTGCGAGAAAGATATTTGTCGAATAAGATATGCTTTTTTATTTTTTTCCATCGATTGATATTAAATTAAACGTAAATATAAAAAATAAAATTATCATATCGATTTTTACTTCAACTATAGTTTTTTACGTAACAGTTTTAACACTTTGGTATATGTATGTACTTTGGTATATATGTGTGTGTGTGTGTTTCGTGTGTGTAGAAATTGTAACAACGTTCTCAACGATGATTCTAAATCGTTAGTTTGTCAGCTGTTATCTGTCATTCGATCTAACGTTATTAATCATAGAATTTGAATTATTACCCAGGTTGGAGTACAGTTTGTGTATTTTGAATTTTTTATTACAAATACACACGAGGTTTCTAAAGACATGAAATATGTCCAAGTATTCGATTGTATTTGTATTCGTTCATTTCCGATATAAACTGAGATAAAATATATTTAAACTGTAACATCGTATGCGTGGACTATATTTTTTACATTGGTTGTAAAGTTTATGTTAAAAAAAAAACTAAAACAAAGTAATTTGACCGATCGCGAGTAAAAAAAATCGTAACAGACTTTAAAAATACATAGCTTATTCCCTACGAACAATTAATCGTCCTTAATACCCTTTCACAGATGAGTTCTTCCGCGGCCATTAAACACAGGACTCTTAGGAGTTAAAGGAAGATTGGAAGGTGAAACTAGGTCGAACTTCATTAATTCTACGACGTTTTATTCGCTTTTCTTTCGCTCTTCCCGTTGGAATCAGGAGGAAAGAAAAAAAAAAAGAGCGAATTTATTCTGGTACATGAAAAAAAAAAACAAAAAATAACATAATACAAATTCGACAGAGAGAAAGAAAAATTGAGAAAGAATAATGTTATTTTTATGAATAAGCAAACAAACAGACGAGGGGGTTTTACAATATAAACGAAAATTCAAATTACGTTGGTTCTTATTCGTTTAGATTTTTCTCTCTGTAGTTTAAATATAAAATCAAACTATATAACAACGATAATCAATTAGAATCTAAAATTATTGTATGCGATTATCATTGTTTTTTTTTTCAAATTAACCAGGAAGAAAACCATGAGAGCGTTAAACTTTTTAGTTATTTTTAAGAATAAGCAAACAAACGAGTGTTTCTACAATAACCGAGATTTTAGATTACGTTAGTTCATTTTCGTCCAGATTTTTCTTTATAATAGTTAAATAAATCTTTCTTTAAATCTCAAACGATTGTATGCGATCGTTATTTTGTTTTTTTCATATTAACTAGGAAGAAATACACGTTAGCGTTTTAATTTTTTTAGTTCACTTAATTGTATCCCAGTTGATATGAAAGGTTCGAGAAAAAAAATGAAGAGTGGAAGAGAAAGTACGAACTATCTCCCTCTCTTTCTCTACTTCTACACAATTTCTGTTAGCATTTAAGGATGCAAATGCGATCGTGAATGAAAATGTCGCGAGCTTGGTGTTTCCTCGTGTATATTGAGTCACCCTCTTATCCCCACTCACTGTTTCACCCTCTTCGAGGTGGTTTCCTTCAGAAAGTGAAACACACACTTTCTCTCTCAGTCTCTCAGTCTCTCGCTCTCGCTCTTTTTGATAAACACTCTTGCTGATTATTACGAAACTTATTTATACAACGGTTGGAACGCTTTCGCCCCAACCTTCGTTTTCCCTCCTCCCACTCTCTGTTACTTTTCATAATTCCATTTTACTTCGGTAATTGTGAATCTCCATTTCATTGAATTTAAGTACGCAGCAGAAAAGCCCACGAACCCGTTGTACATCATCATCTTAACGTTATTACATCCCGAACAGCGGCTTCTAGGTTGGACGAAATTTTGAATTACTCCGTTGCAAAATTACAGGTATATTCATTTATATGTTGATATAATTCATTTTTTAATTTTATTATCAAAAAAGAGATCAGTCTAATATATTTTAATTGTTAGGAATTGTTCAATAAAATAATATTATCGATATGCGTAATGTAATAGTATAAGTATAGTTGTTTATAAAAATGTTTCGTTTATAAAAAGGCATTTATAAAAAAGTTAAAAATTATGGTCAGCTTACGGTTAGATGTACTTTGTTCTTATATGCAATGCTGCATAATCCATATCCATAACTGCAGGTATCCATATATGCACACATCACTTTTAAGCACTGTACATATTCGCTCACATATGCATATCACTTGCATACGACGAAAAAACGCACACACGTAACGCGAAATAAATTATATACTTTAATTAATATCCTCGTTATTCCTTCCGACGCTCGAAGAAGACTAACAATTATTACGAAAAGTAGTTACGAATACATACGACAAATACCGAACATACACGAAGGTTAATATCAAATCTAACGACGAAATGCCAACATTCGATTGTCGAGACCTGCCGAAGAGTGACGGAGAGAAACGAACGTAAACAAAACATTCGAGCGCTCAACAAAGCCGATAGTTAAGGAATGTTTTTCTGTGTATTTCATATTTAACGAATTTCTTAGAATTCACCGAGAGATATAAACAGCACCGATACTTAAACTCGTTTGACTCGGACGTACACCTTTGCCTATCTTTCTCTCAATACATTCAATACATATGGGATTTTACTATGTTTTTGTACAGCTGACCTACTTTTGTATCGTTGACCTACTTTTGAACATCTGTTTTCTATTTCTAATGATTGATTTTTATTTATAAGCATTAAAAATTTCGATTAAAAAATTTGTTATATAAAAAAAATGTCACGTAAAAAGGGAAGAAAAATCTTGAATTTTACGAGAAAACGAAATAATTTAATAGATTAAGTTATACTCGGAATCAAACC